>VUQI01019075.1:0-20162 GCA_015106735.1 Paratilapia polleni | reverse complement strand
TTTATATAGCACCAAATCACAACAATAGTCGCCTCAAGGCGCTTTATATTTTAGGGTAAAGACCCTACAATATTAGACAGAAAACCCCAACAGTCAGCGACCCCCTATGAGCAAGCACTTGGCGACAGTGGGAAGGAAAAACTCCCTTTTAACAGGAAGAAACCTCCGGCAGAACCAGGCTCAGGGAGGGGCAACCATCTGCCACGACCGGTTGGGGATGAGGGGAAACAGAAGAGAGCAGAGGGAGACAGGACAAAAGACACACTATGGGAGAGAGACAGAGTTTAATAATAACTAATGATTAAATGCAAGTGGTGTATAAACACATGGAGAGTGAAAGGCTGCTCTTGGAAGCTGGATTTGCTTCCGAGGAGTCCGACTTTCTTGTCGTTTTTTTTAAAGTACTCTTGAGCAATAGTTCTCCAGGCTTTTTGAAGGTCTTTCAAAGTTTTTCTTTGGACATTGGCTGCTTTTTCACTCATTTTCAGTCCAGTAATTGTAGCTGAACATTTTCAGATGTTTTTTTTGTTTGTTAAGCCATTTAACACTGACCTATGAATCATTCAAGCATAAAAAAAGCACCTAACAAGTCTTATTTAAGACAATATGAAGTTAATGTTGTAAAGTGTGGTCCCATTTAGGGTAAAATAAATGATTAAACAGTGCATGCTTTAGGGCATGCATACCTTATGATTGACAAGTTGCTGCTGTTTGAGCGTAAAGTGTCTTCTGGCTTCTCAGCTTGCTTTTAACATCTGGTTTCAAACCTCAAAATGCATAAATTGAGTCTTCATATCACTAGTCACATGTTTTCTTTCATTCAGCAGTTTAAACATGACTGCTGGTGTGGCTTCTAATGGTGTTGTATAAGAATTTCCCACAACATTAAAGACTATATGATACGATGCAGTGAGACGTGACTTAACAAATTTGATGCTATGCGATATAACACCGTACCATATGGCACAATCAAAGCATTTAAAATGTTGTCACACTAACATATGCTTATATGATGGATAAATGAGTAGAATATCTAACAGATGAGTTTATATCACAGGGGAGAACGTTCCTGAGGAGGAGCAGCTGAGCTCTAAAGACCAGAGGAGCGGCGAGCCTTACGACAACACTCCCATCATCGACAACCTGCTGCCAGCCGGAGGAGGCGTGTCCGTCTCCAGTGAGGAGAGGAGGAAATACGAGGAGGACGTCAGCAACCTGTACAAACAGCTGGACGACAAGGTGAGAAAGACGAAGAGGCTGATGCTGATTCCTCCAAATTTTCCATCCATTGCTTATTGTAAATATACCACAAATACACAACCTTAGAGGGGACCTGTTTTGCTTATTTCAAGTTCCTATTTCAGGTTTTGATTGTTGGACTCTGCTAGAGTAGCTTTGCATGATTCACAGTTCAAAATGATCCTCATTTATGTTAAACTGCTAAACTCAGTTCATCCTCTGTCTAAAACAAGCTGTTTTAAGCTCCTCCCCCTTTAAATCAACTTTCTTCTGATTGGCTGCCCCTCAGAAACATTTGATTTAAACAGCAGGTGGGTGGGGCTTCTGTGCCTGAAATAAACATATGGGGATCTCCCCTCTCTGTGGCATCATACAGACCCGAGAGTAGCAAACCTGTCTGATAGTGAGTGTTTAGAGAGGTTTGGCTCACAGGGATTACATGTACATACACCGACCTCATTATTTGAAACTTTGGCCATGTTTAATATATGACAATATATGACAAGAAAAAGCATAAAATATCTCCTTTAAAGCCTAAATTGGGCTCTATAAAAGCTATAAATTCCTGAAACTCTTAATTTTTGTGTTACTACTGACAGGATGATGAAATTAACCAACACAGTCAGCTGGCTGAGAAACTCAAGGAGCAAATGATGGATCAAGAAGAGGTTTGTCTTGCAGCTCATGAAAATTAAAAATTATTAAAACAGATTTTTTTTAAATAGTACAATATGTCTGCATCTGTCCTCCGACACGTTTTTTTTTTGTTTGTTTGTTTGTACAGCTGCTGGCGTCGACACGACGCGACTATGAGAAGATCCAGGAGGAGCTGTGCCGGCTGCAGACGGAGAACGAGCTGGCCAAGGAGGAGGTGAAGGAGGTGCTTCAGGCCCTGGAGGAGCTGGCTGTCAACTACGACCAGAAGAGCCAAGAGGTGGAGGAGCGAGACCAAGCCAACATGCAGCTGACTGAGGAGCTGCAGACCAAGACGGTGGGGTCGTGACGTGTGTTCAGACATTAACGATAAAAGTTTACACAAATTAAAATCCCTCCATCCAACTAGATTACACATAAAGTGCATTGATGCAGAAACACACTGACAGTCTTATGTGGGTGTTGTCCTCAGGCGCTGCTGTCGGTGGTTCAGAGGGAGCTGAGTCAGCTGCAGGAGCTGAACGGGCTGCAGAGGAAGCGAGCCGCTGAGGTCCTCAACCTGCTGCTGAGAGACCTCAGCGACATCGGTGCCATCATCGGCACCAGCGATGTCAAGACCGCTGCGGTGAGGACGCACACGTACACTGCAAATGAGAGTAGAAATCAAAAACCTGACTTTACCCGAAAACGACACATGAGCCTCTAACCCGTCCCCGTCTTCCTTCCCTCTCAGTCGTCAGAGACGAAGGGGAACGGCTCGGCGGTGGAGGAGGAGTTCACCGTTGCTCGCCTCTACATCAGCAAGATGAAATCCGAGGTCAAGTCTCTGGTCAACCGCAGCAAGCAGCTGGAGAGCGCTCAGGCCGATGCCCACAGCAAGATCCAGGCCCATGAAAAGGAGCTGGCGTCCTGTCAGTTGCTCATCTCCCAGGTAAACATCACCGAACAGCAACTAACCGTGTTCCCAGGGGTTTGGTAGACGTTCACTCATGTGTTGTCCCTGCAGCATCAGGCCAAGATCAAGTCTCTGACTGACTACATGCAGAACATGGAGCAGAAGAAGAGGCAGCTGGAGGAGAGTCAGGACGCTCTTACCGAAGAGCTCGCCAAACTCCACGCCCAAGGTTGGTCCTCAAAACCTCCACAAATCCTTTAAAACCAGAATAACATCTAGAGTCAGGCAGTGTTAGCGCCATTATCGAGAGCACAGCTGAAATATGATGGTAGACCTCACTCCTCGTCATTTTGGAAAAGCTCTGAAACAGAAAATAAAAAGACGTTCCTAATGTAGGGAAACTCTTTAGATAACAGGATCTGTTTTGTCTTTAGAGAAAATGCACGAGGAGAAGGAGAAGGAGGACATCGGCAGACTGGACGGAGACGATGACATCAAGGTAAAAAAACAAAAAAAAAAAACATGGCCGTCTGTTCACAGCTCAAAATTTTATTTTGATTTTACAGTGATTTTGAGTCTCTAATGCACAAATGGAAAAACTGCAACCAGAGGGCTGGAACCAGCCAGCTGACCATCTGAGTCTGGCCTCTGACTTCCTAAAAGGAAGACGAAGCACCTCCCAAAAACTCCAACTCCACCATATAGAACTGCAACTGGTGACGGTAGTCCTTGTTCTGCTCTGCAGCCTTCATAAACTCGGTGTAGCGACACTCAAACCAGTTCTCCATCTGCTGGTTAGAGTGGACCTTGAGCTCACCGCACACCTTTAGAACAGAACATGGACTACTGTCCCCAGTTGCAGTCCAAGATGGTGAAGTTGGAGTCTGTCAAACCTGGAGACCGCCACAACGGCGACCTGATCAGCCCACCTGTAGGGAAACACAAGACAGGAAGAGCCAGTGCTAACTGAGTGGAAGCAACTGAACTTTCAAAATAAGAGCAAGGAGATTGTCCACTATGATAGATTGTCTCGTTGTTGTCTCGGATGGATACTTGGGTGGCTGGTGAAAGTAAAGTTTGTGTGTAAAAACCCTACATACAGTACGGTGCAAAAGTCTTGAGTCACCCCTCATTTCTTCATATGTTGCTGGGAAATAGGTGCAGAGATTTATTGAAATGTGCAAACATACATGGAAATACAGTATTTAAGGCAGAGTTTGTACAATTCTAATGAACTTGAAGTCAATATTTGGTATGACCACCTTTATTCTTTACACAGCCTGAACTCTCTTAGACAAGCTTTCTTGTAATTTCTTTAAGTAGTCTTCAGGAATAGTTCTCCAGGCTTCTTGAAGGACATTCAAAGCTCTTCTTTGGATGTCGGCTGCCTTTTGTTCTGTTCTCTGTCAAGATGATCCCACACTGCTTCAGTAATGTTGAGGTCCGGGCTCTGGGGAGGCCGATCCAGTGTTCCACTGGATAAGCATACCTGGATACTTAAATCACATTCATGTACTTGTTCATAGGTTTATCCAGTATTTAAATAGTCCAGACTGACCCAGAAAACTCAACACTTTCTAACAGGAAGTTCTTGTTTTTTGGAACGTGGACCAGGGCTAATTTTAGGCTTTATTTAGTGTGTCATGTTTCTATTCAGTTGTTCAACTTGTGGCCCTTTGCTCACTGTATCTATGTCAGTCTGGCCCTCTGAGGAAAAATGTTGCCCGCCTCTGCTCTAATGTATTGCTATGTCTCCAGAAAACGCTGGAGGAGCAGCTGGAGAACCACAGGGAGGCTCATCAGAAGCAGCTAAGCCGGCTGCGGGATGAGATCGAAGACAAGCAGAGGATGCTGGATGAGCTCAGAGAGTGAGAAAACATCAGAAAACAGACACACAAACAAACTCTGAGGATGTAACAGCACAGCAGGAGGAGAGACAGCAGACAGATGATGGGAAATTAGGGGAGAGATTTCACAAAGATTCTTAGGAAAAACATGGATGTGCTCAGGTTTTTAAGGCTCGGCCATCAGGAAGATTTGAACCCATTCTACACAAATCCCAAGCTTTTCTGACAAGTTCAGGCCATGTGCAGAGACACGTATGTAAATCTTAACATTCACCTCAGCCCTCAGAGTAGGGATTTACACACAAGTCTGTCTTCAAAGGGGGGAATCGTGAGGAAAAGAAGAAGCTCAGAGAACATGTGTGAGTGTGAAGCTGCTGCCTGAAAGTGATCAAAAATCTGGGTTCAAAGTCAGCTTCTGCTTCAAAAGAAAGATTTAACATGACTAGAAAGTGACTTTCAAGACCTCAGCCAGCAACTTTAGAACCTCCAACTAAATGCGGAGGCTCTGTGTTAGGAGTCCAAACCACATTTTGAAGGCAAATAGCCCGACAGCACATTATTAAAAGGATTTTTCCCCCTCAGTCTGAACCAGGGTCTGTTACTGGAGAAGGAGCGACTCATGTCGGACTACGACAAACTGAAGGCCGAGGAGCAGGAGAAGGACGCAAAGCTGCAGAAACTCATGTAGGTGAACGCAGACACACAGTGTCCTGCAGTGATATTAGATCAGTGCTAGAAAATAGAAATGGTTTGCTTATTGCTCTGTTTTCTGTCCAGGCTGCTGAATGAACAAAGGGAGCAGGCCCGAGAGGACCTGAAGGGTCTGGAGGAGACTGTGGTGAGACTCCCATGTCACACAGTCATAACAGCCTATAACATTTTACTAACATGGCATTTTTATACATTTACTCAGGTCACAGAGCAAAGGAGCCGGTTATTCCATAGACTTCTGTACAATTAGAAGTCTGCACCGATGCAGGCTTACTCATCAAAAAAAAAAAAAAGTGCTTTGTCATATATTTTATGAGAATGAAGGGAAGTGCAGCCGCAGTAGCTCCACGTGGATTTACAGTTGTCATAGTGACTAATTCTTCTGCTGACCACATTCTCTCTGAGACAAAACCGTGCCGTGCAAATGATCTGGAAGCAAGTCTCGCCACTGGAGATCCGTCGTAAACACCGCCGAGTCATTGATGGATGAGGTGTTTATGGTGACGCTACACTGTGCAGATTATTTTTGTAGTATCTCCATTTTTTCAGTATTGTACTTGTAGACGGGCCCCGTGCGCTCATTGCACAGCTGGCTTATACAGAGAGATCAGTGTTGTTTGTCCAGCTCGAAGCACCGCTTGTTTTGATGAAAAGTTCTGTGTGTAGACTGGGTTTTATAGACAATACGGCATCTCGGGTGACATGAGACAAACTGGTTTGAACTGGACCGCACCACCGAGTCACCTTCACACCTTTGAGTTTTGTGCTTCAAAATTCACTGATGCTGATAAGAATTGAACCCCCAAGCAGTTCTTTAACAGCCTGAGATATTCAAGCTATTCAAGGAGACACTTGAGCTTTCTTTCTCTGAGCTTTTGAATCTTCACTTTGCGTTTTGGCCTTCAAAATTCACAGCAAGTCTAAATGATTGAACTCACAACCTCCAAATTACCAAGCTGTACTCCAACCATTTGAGATACTAAGTCAGACACTTCTGTGCTGTTTCTCAGAGCCTTTCACTCTTTCATTTAAACACCAGACTGCAAAATTTACCAATATCTATTAGGTTTGAACCACTGAGCTCACAAGCAGTTTGGTCAGCTACATCTTGCAAGGTTTTCAATCTTCATTTTGATTGTTGGCCTTCAAAGCAAACAGCATGACCAGAGGACCAGAAGCAGTTCTCTAACAGCCTGAACTATTCAACCAGACACGTATGTTTACACTCTCTGAGCTTTTCACTCGTCACATTGTCTTCAAACTTCACAGCAAGCCCAAAGGTTTGAACTCACAAGCTTTCTTTTAACCGACTGAGCTAATGAGTCTTTTCCTCGCTCACTCTTCCATTTAAACACCAAACTTCAAAATTCACCACCACATATTAGATTTCGTAAGCTTTTCAAGATTCCCTTTGGTTGTTGGCCTTCAAAAATCACAGCATATTCAAGACCGTAACCTCCTGATGTGAACCTGATCTCTTTTCCACATAGAAAGTGGCATGTGCTGCGCTCTGAAAGCCGTTCTTTTCGATGGCTTGCGCGTGCCACAGTGTGACATCCATTTGCGCGACCAATAGAAACACAGAATGACAGGGAGTGGGTGCATGTAGTACACGTGAAGACCATGAGCTGCTGCCAAAAAAAATGACACAGTGCAGACAGAGCGCAGCGGCCCGAGCAACACAAATTTTGGGCTGTTGGCTCAATCTAGCAGTCAGCACAGTGCATGCTGTTTTCTGTGTATTTTGGGTGTTTGGCTTAATAAAATTCACTATCTTGGCTGAGGATTGAACACCAAACCTCTGAACTTCAGAGTCAGGCATTAACACCCCGAGTTACTTGTGAATGCACTGCCTTGCTATGTTTCCAGGAGTCTTATATTTGGATAATGGGCTTTAAAACCCACGGAGGGTCATGAGATTTTGACCTCCAATAGTCCAACAATTGAGCAGCTACTGAGCCGGAGCTTTTAAAGCTGAAGTAGAAGGAAATCAATGAGAGCTTTCCCATCTCTAAGCTTTGTGACTGACTTTCACAAGCTGTTGATTGGTTGATGAGCACCTTATGACAAATCACATGGATGCTTTGATCAGTATGTCTCACTTGGAAAACATTTTAACTGTGGATCAAGTCCAGAACATCAAACATTTTCTGAACACTTCAGCCTTTATTCGAGATATTAGCGTACAGAAATGACCAACTTGCTTTGGTTCACTTTGAGTCACTACTAAGGATGGAAAAGACTTAGAACTCTTCAGGTTCTCGGTTCAAACCAAACTTACACGGAATCGAAGCTTTTCTGCATTTTCTCTGGAGATCTGTCTTCAAAATTCAGAGGACCAAACCTTTTGAAGAGCTTACTGTGAAGTACAAGGGTACAAGTTTGAGATATGGGCCGAGACCACTGCATGAACCAGTATATTTAGAAAAATTAAGTCTAGAGAATCAGACTTGAGATGAGGTAGCACTTACCTGAAGCCTGGGGTTGCAGCATTTTCTCAAAGGTCTTTCTTCAGTCTTCTTGGGCACCTCTTTGTGTACTTGTATGTGGCTTCAGATGAATGACATTTGACATTTGAATTTCTAGATACATTGCAGATGTTTTTAGTGTCTGAGTAAGGGAGGAAATGGACTGAAAATAGACCCCCAAAACACACTTATACTCCTCCTTGAGAAGTCTTTGCTTAACACTACAGAGACCATCAAATGCAGCATGTTAACTATCCTTTTAAAGAGGAATAATATCTCTGATATGCAGGCTAAAGAAACCCATTGTAGGATTTGGTATTTTAATTAAAAAAAAGCAAAGAATGAATTGATGGGTCTAACTTCCAGCCATCATTCCCTTCTTGTTCTCTCAGGCCAAAGAGCTGCAGACTCTGCACAACCTGCGCAAACTCTTCGTTCAGGACCTCACCACACGGGTTAAGAAGGTACATCTTTCTACCGTTGATACATACGACCGGTCGTTTGGTGTAGTTTGGTATATTTTCTCTGAACCTGTGCTCTGTTGTGTTTTTATTTTTAAGAGTGCAGAGCTTGACTGTGAGGAGGGACTCGGCAACATTGTACAGAAACAGAAGATCTCATTCTTGGAGAACAACTTGGAGCAACTCACTAAGGTCCACAAACAGGTACAGTCGCTATATAGACACCGTGTGCACTGAAATAAAACAATACTAAACAGAAATGTTGACCTCTGTGTGGGAGAGTAGCAGAAAACGATACTCAGTAACTTCACGCCGCTGCCCTCAGCTGGTCCGAGACAACGCAGACCTTCGCTGCGAGCTGCCCAAGCTGGAGAAGCGTCTGCGAGCCACGGCCGAGCGAGTCAAAGCGCTGGAGAACGCCCTGAAGGAGGCCAAGGAGAACGCCATGAGGGACCGCAAGCGCTACCAGCAGGAGGTGGACCGCATCAAAGAGGCCGTGCGGGCCAAGAACATGGCCAGGAGGGGATACTCTGCACAGATCGGTGAGGTTTTATTTCAAGATACCGAAACAGGTGCGCTCGTGTGTCTGCTGCGTGACAAAGGGAAAGGATCACACTGAGGTTAAAACCTGCTGAGCTTTATCATGAATTTCTAGTCAGTGTTTAGCTGTCTAGCTGCAGCTTTGCTGTTTTAGGTTCTCTGCTTTCATAGTGTTATCTACAGTCGCAGTAGGCAGCTGTTTCCAGCTAAAAGCTCTAAAAATCCTCCAGGTGTTTGCCTCAGGAGTTGGTAGCAACCAAAAATGGAGCAAAAAGTTGTCACAAACATGACTCCAAATCAGTGATGTTTCTAGATCTCTGTTGGATGTATAAATAAGCACCTGTATGCTAAGAAGCTTGCTTTTAAAATATTCTTGGTGATAACGCCTTTCTGATCACGGACACCGAACCTCTTGTTGTGGGAAAGTCACTCACTCTATAACTGTGGCTGTGGTGGAGAGGAGGTCACCAAACAAACTCTAACCATCACCGATAACATAATGAACCATCCTCTGCACCACTTACTGGACAGGCAGTGGAGCACTTCCTCCTGCCACAGTCACACTGGGGAAAACAGTGACTGGAGACCGCGGCACAGCCAATACTGCAGCAGCCGTGTGCAATGAACTTGTGATCTCGTTGCTTTTGAAATGGCTGCTTTAAAGACAAGGACCAGGTCTGTGACCACTGAACAGTCAGTCACCGTCTTCAAAGCGACTTTGGTACATCAAGATGGCGGTAAAACGGCAATAAGACGCAGTCAGTCTGCTATCAGTTTGTGATTGAATGGGGTCAAGGTAGCAATTACATGCAATCTGTTTGTGATAACTGTGATAAATCAGCAAAAATCGCAACTCTGTTTCCATCTACAATTACAATTTATTTCACATTAAACAGGAATTCACATTAACTACTTATATTAGGAGTCCAGCCAGAATTTCACAGATTTGAAATTCCTCCACAAATAGTGACGTAATGGCTGCAGGATGAGGATTCACCTTAAAATGACAAAGGCACTCAGCAACCTGGCTTTTATATAAGAATACGACCAGAATACAACCAGCTGGTGATCAGTTGAGTCGAGTCCTCTATAGAGAGGCAATAAAGTGTATTTTGTGTTAGGTTGTGTTTAATTTTCTGTCTCAGGGCTCAGTCACACAGCCCTGTTGTTGACCATGTGGCAACCACCGGTCATGTGGGAAAAATGGTGAGTGGTTGCTAGAAGTTGCTGGGAGTCCCTAGCATGAAGTTGGTTGCAAAGAGGTATACAGTGCTGCACCAAAAACCTCTTTGTATTTGCTTTGGTTGCTAGCAGGTTGCTGCAGTTGCCAGTAGTTTGCATGGAGTATGCTGACTTGTCTGTAAACACTTGCAAACTACTTGCCAAGCGGTAGTGAAACTGTGAAAAGTGCAATGCAGGTTGCCATGGGGTCGCTGACTGGTCTCTGAGGACTTATCTTGTCTTCCCCTAGTGGCCAAATCTGTTACTGCGACAAGCAAGCAGAAAGGTTGAAATATCTGAATTGTTTTTATGATGCAAACAAAACAACATACAAAAACACAGTCTAAAAAAACAGACCAAACCTAAATATGGATCACTGGGGGAAAGAAAGACTAGGTAATGACTCAACACCTAGAACAAAATTGTCCTTTTTTGTGTTTTCAGCGAAGCCCATCCGGCCAGGACATCATCCACTGTCCTCCCCCATCTGCAGCTCCATCAGAGCCGGAGGCGCCCACACTCATAACAACTGAAACCACAACAGCAAGTAATCCTGTGAGTACAAAAATCTCAGTTTTCTGTGATATCAAATTTATTTCCATGACCGTTTAAGAAAATAAATGTTCATGAAAACATAGATTTATGACTAAACTCATGTCTTACACATGGCTACCACCAGGGGGCAGTTAAACAACTATTTAACTACTTAAAGGTAAAACAGATCAAATTTGTGCCACAGGCTCAAAGATTCGCTTCTTGCTGCAGGTGACCATTAACAATTAGACGCATGCCCACCACCCCACATGGAACCACAAGCACCACCCCTCCTCTTGGAGCACCAATGGGAGGCCTTCACAACAGACTGTCATCGCTCAGAGAAGCAACATTGAAACATCCATCGTGTAAATACTGGCACGAGACACATTTAATTTGCTGAATGTAGATCTCAGAGGCCTCATTTATAACATGTTGTCTATCATGACTTTAGTTTTCTGAATCTCCCGATTGTAGATTGTTGTTGTTACGCAGCAGATTAAAGCTCGACATTTATAATCAAGGCCCTGAGTCCCCTTCTGAGGGATGAATTAGAAGTGAAAATGAAGCTCAACTTTTAAGTTTGTGCAGCTTTGTAGGAAAAGGCAAACATGTCCGTTTTTAATTGTTTTAAACCAGTGTTCATTCATTGATGGGGATAGTTTGACATTTTAGGAAATAACGTGCTTTTTTTCCTTCTTTTCTTGTGAGTTCAGAGAGAATTGATGCCACTCAAGTGTGTCCAATCATTATGAAGCTACAGCCAGGAGCCAGTTAGCTTAGCTTAGCATAAAAACTGGAAACGGGGCTAACCTGGCTCTGTCCAAAGGCAACTTATTTTGTCTCAGTTTGGAGAATTTAGCGCACTATGCGCACTACTTACTTGTATTCAGGTTTCTTGTGCGACGTCATGTCATGACGCAAAAAGGGTGCTGAACAAAAAGCCTCCTTCTGATTGCTTTGGTTGCTAGCAGGGTGCCGGGGTCACCCATAGTTTGCATGGAAGACGCCAACTTGTCTGCAAACACTTGATAACTACTAGCCCAAAAAAAGTGCTGTGCAGCTGTGCGTTACTGCTGCAACCCACATGTTTCAAAAGGTGCAACTTTTACTTTGAAGGTGTCTCTACTGTGTTGTACTCTTCATAGTTTCACTACCGTTTGGAGAGTAGCTGGTGAGTGTTTGCAGACAAGTCGGCGTCTTCCATGCAAACTACAGGTGGCCGCGGCAATCTGAATACATTGAAGACAGCAATTCAACATGGATAAATGCCTCTTCCACTACGCAGCCTCAGTGGCGACTGTTGAGGTTGATGAGCTCTCCACACTCTTAATGGAAATGCAGACTACAAACTGTAACCTATTATTGCGCTAGCTACAGTTTTTTGTGAACTTTCACACCTCACCAAGTCTGATCACACATGAAACTGAGCTCTTCTACAGTGAGGACAAGAATTTAACACGCATAAACAGCAAATTACGCCACAGCTCGTGTAACGTCGGTGCCTAAAGATAATTTCCGCTGTTGGCACTGACCGAGACTGCCATGCTACCTGTTTATTCTGGGAACGTCTGTAACTTATTAAGCCTCTGATCACACATAATGGAGCTCGACAGTGAGGTTCCTGAAGTAAAAATCCCATTCATGTTCTCCATGGGGAGTTTGAATATGAGCCATAATGTTGTAACCATCCCGAGCAGACTCACTACGAGCTATGACTTTGTGATATGATGGTATATGCTCCTGTAGAAACCACAAGTCTGTATGACATCAACCATGTTTGAACAAAAATGTGTTTATTTGAAATGACACGGAAAAGAAGTACTTCCTGAAACAGCAACGTCTCTGATTGGTGGAGGTCGCTGTTACCTTGGAAATGTTTAAACCCGCGACCGTCAGGACGCCTGAGCAGTGATTACAGTCAGGAACGAAGCACTGTGCCATAATCGATAGCTAGGCTCTGCTTTACTACACACACACACCACAAAATATAAAATATATAAAAGACTACGATAATGACAAGATTAAATTTGAGAAGCTTGGAAGTCGTTCACTGGGGAATATGGGATTTGCAATGCATTATGGGATGAGTAGTTCCTAGGAACTGTACCTTTGCCTTCTTATTTTTGGATCCAAATCAAATCTTTTTATGGTCATGGCTCATCTCGTAGGTGGTTGGCTTGGTTCAAGGCTTACAACTCTTTATATAAGGATTTTGTCAGTGGAGAAAATGAATTTACAGATTTACTTCTGGAACCGGAGCCCTTAAAAAAGAGCACTGTGTAAGTATGAAAGTGTGCCGTTTGAGAGAGCAAAAATCTAAAGCGAGACTCAGATTATTTTGCCCTTGGACATAACCAATAATAACCAAACTAGCTTCTCTCCATTTAACCTAAGCTAACTAACTGCAGGTTGTAGCTTCATATTTACTCTTCAGAAGTGAGCTGTATCAAAGCAGGGCCTTTAAGTTTCTAACCTCGATGAGATTGAAAGTTACAGCTGGAGCTGGGCTGGAAATGAAATTCAGTACGTCAGAAACACCCTTAAAGCAGAAGAATGCTACCACACTGCACATTTGATTGTGTTTTTTTGCTCATATCTTGCACTCGTCTTTCAAGTTTTATCATTTTTCTGTTTACTTTCGTTTGGTTATTACAGGTGACAATCAATAAAAAGAAACTCTTTGATTTGGTTTTAGAAAACATGCCCATCATCCAAATGTCCAAATTTTATTTATTTTTTTGCTGTTGTTTTACTGAAGAGGGGTCTTGTACAGTTAAATTGTGCTACTGTAGCTCTTCAGAGACACTGACCAGCCAATCAGATGCTCCTAGGACTACAAGCCAGTTTTAGATCTCTAATTTAAAGTTGTTTTTAATTTGTTCCCACAGGATTTCAGTGTCTGGACTTTTGTAACAGCCTGCACTCGCTCTGTAAAGCTCCTGATCAGCCAGTCGGAGTCTTTAAAAACAGTCGAAGGCAGAGTAAAGCATTCTCCCCTCAGGCCAAAGTGAACAAATCTGTCAGTCGATGGGCTGAAAGTTTTTCTCTCGGCCACACTTTGTGCCTTTAGAAACAGATTTCCACCTTTAAAAATTAACAAACACTTCTCTACATTTGCAACTTCCTCTTTTAGCCCCTTTAATTCAATTCAATTCAATTTTATTTGTACAGCGCCAAATCACAACAACAGTCGCCTCAAGGCGCTTTACCTTCTAGAGATACTTTAGTGGTCTGTGCTGCTTTCCTTTATGCTGTCGATTGAGCATGTTTTTGAGTGTACATTATTATCTCAGTGGACTAAGGCCCAATCAGAGTTCTCCTTTGGTCATAGCCCTCTGTTTCAGTTTCTTTTAGGTATTGAAGGGTAGCGGACATCGAGCTCGATGACCGCTACCCTTTAAACGTCAAGCTAAGGACAGGGGTGGGATTGGGCCTTGGTTGGGAAACAAGAGCTTCAGGGTTGTTGTGTTTGTTGCTGGGGATGTTACTGCAGAATGACAATTTGTTTGATGGTTTGGTTGCAGGACAGCAGCAGTCACACTGTACACGACGAGTCAGTGAATGTAACTGCATGGACTAGAGCTTGTTGTGTTAAAGGCATGCTCAGGGAGGGCAGTTTGTATACACGATGCATTTACCTCATCATTATGTACATTGTTTTTTCGATCCCTTGTTTGTTTTGGCTGTGGTATCATGTATCCAAATATATCTTACAACAGATGCAATTAAATCTAATAAAGATATATCGATTTAACTTGTTTTTTCTTTGTCAAAATAGGAAGAAAACCACAACTTCCGGGTGTCTCTTCATCATATAATCTTTAATCCCTATACACATATTTCCCTCTGTAACATTGCACGTTATCATCATCATCAGTTGTGGACAGAACAGACAGATGGGGTATTTTGGTCAGGTCACAATTAAATTAATAAAAATAATCGATAAATAATACAAAAATCTTCTTCACAATCACATAGAAAGTTCTACATATTGAATACAACAATGTAACAGGACGGTTAAACCATTTTAATCTGTACAAATAGATTTTCAGCATTTTTTTTTTTGTTTTTTCACATATTTCACATACTTTATGATATACTGCACTTTTGGCCAACATTACAGAAAAGCAGAGGGTTACAGTTGTAACCCCGGTTCTCTGAGTCTTTAAAGGTTCATGAGAGTGAAGATGCCCATCTCCAAACCCGGGTCAAATAATATTTAGAGCAGCTTTTATCTTGTTTGGAGTAGTGGTTGTATTTACTGATAAATAGCATTTGTCCCGGGTGTGATCCCCGACTTCAGTAAGTTTCTTTTCCTCTCGCGTTCAAGATGATGCTGGCGGACGATATTTATGTTATAAAGCCAACGCACTGCACACTTTTACTGCAGAGAAAAATGAAATCAGTTGACGTGAACTAACACTCAGGTAAACAATGACGTTAGGGCTAGGTTTTTTTTTTTTTGTTTAAAAAGCACCTTTTGACTAAGCCTTGGGAACCCATTGGCTAGTCTGATGACTTAGCTTCTGGTAGGAATGTCAAAGCCCAAGACTTCTCGTTTCGCATACTGGTCATTGTTTACGCAAATCAAAGCAACAAGATTTGCTTTTGATTCTTGAGGCCTTGGAGAGTTGTTTACACTTGGTGATGATTTCCAGAATTTAACCCCTGCAGTGTGGTTAACATACTGAGTCTCATTTAGGTCACAGCTATATCAAATAATTGTTTTAAAATACACAAGAACTCCCACCCTCTGGACTTGCGATTTCACAGAAGTGCTCAGGAGATAGTCCAGAATAACTGGGGCCCAGTGGAGCTGTAGTCCAAAACTGTAAATTTCATGGGGTAAGAATTTTATTTCTGGCAGTTTTCATCATATTTTTGATAGAAGGAGGTTGAGGCAATCGATATAGTTCCATTTTTGGGATTTTTTTTATGCATTTTGATTAAAGTAAAATACCTTTCTGTGAGTCTTAGGGACGTCACAGCCCTGATTTTGATTTCAGGCATGAAACGAGCAGCTGCCTGCTGATGGCTTCACCTTCAAACAGCAGAACCAGCAACTTCTTATACTCAACAATCAAGTTTCTATTGTGGTGTAACTTCTAACATTGAGTTGTTAACGGACTGATCAGCACGCGCTAGCAGAATGCAAGCAAAATCAGCTTCTCTGTATAAAAAAATCTAAAGGATGAGTGTTGATTTATTTCAGTTCGGACACGTTACCCATACCATTAAAACTAGTAAAATGTGGGCTTTTTGGTCCAGAAGCAGCAGTATTCATTGAGGATTATCTCATGAGCGCCCCTTCAAACTGCAGCCAGCTTCTGTACTGTGGAACTAACAGGAAGTGGAATGGCTCTTCTGAATCGGCTCTGGATATGTACACACAGAAACCTCATCCGACTCTTCTGCCGCTATATTTTAAGGTACTAATGCTTTCATCTTTCCAGGAAACAAAAGCTTTGAAGCATACAAACTCTTCTGCAAGTCTTTCTGGCTCTTACCATAGACTGCATATAAAATATAGAGGAAGCTTCTGGACAGGTGAAGCCAATGCAGAAGCGCCTTACATCTGCATTCTTTCTAATGACCAGCAGGGGGCGAACCAGGCAAAAAGAAGTCATATTGTATAGAAGTCTATGGGAAACCAGCCCTGCTTCTCACTTCATCTGTGACCTCAGTAAACACTTATGAGTTTATGGTCTCATTTGCTAGTTTCAAGTCTTATTGAGTACGACATGATGTTTGTTGTGTAAATTATGGTCCCCATTAGTGTCAAAAAGGATGATAAAGCAGGGTACGGTAGTGGGTGTGGCAAATCCACTCCTCATTTGTCACATCTGGTTGGAAAACTCCAAGAAGACCTTTAGCTCAAACTTTACTGCTCAGAGGGTTACGTAATGGTGGCTACGTCCATCTTTTATACCGTCTATGGCTCTAACAGACACCTTCACATACGTGTGGGAATTATAAGCTATAAGCAATGACCAAACAACACGGTGAAAAATAAACATATCAATTTATCTTATTTATAATATTCAATAAACTTCTGATAAAACTTTGACTTCACAATCAGAACCCTACTGAACTTATTCTTGTGTTGTTTTTTTTGCGTGGTAGTCAAAAATAAATGTATGGTTCATGTTTTTTGGGCATCATCGTGCTTACGGTCTGACTTAGTCAAAAGCTGCACGTGGCAAACCGAACCCTGGTCGTTCAGCACAGTTTCAATACAGATGCGCACACGCATCCACAACCTTTCACACAGCCATACAAACGCACACCCCGCACACAAACACCCACGGAAACAGACGGCCAACACGGTTGAAGGCTCGACGTACACGGGGTCCATTTTCTTTCTACACCCACGAGTCGGGGGAGCCGGTGAACTTGTTCGCCCTGTTTGAAGGCCTCCGCGTGGTGGAGTAGAAGTCCACGTAGTTGGTGTTGGCTTTGAATCGGAGCGACTGGGTGGCGTAGCCGTCGGGGGATGATGGGGTCAGGTGGACCGGTTCGTCCTCGAAGTGCTCCTCGCCGTAGCCTTGTGGGGACGACAGGTACATTCTGTAGCTGTTGAAGTTCTTCCTGTCGGGTTCGTCGTAGAATGGCTCTGGGTGCTGGGAGAGGAACAGTAATGAGTCATTCTGTATAAACATCAACCAAATCTGAGAAAAGATCCCACCTGACCTCCTCAGAATCAGTTGATTTTCTTGTGAGAATGGCTTTAATATATTTAATGAAGCTATGCAAAATTTTACCTTCATACTATGAATATTTTCAGAGTTACAGGCCCTCAAAGTACGTAGTGGTGGGTTGAAATTTTACACTTTTTAATATGGCTATCATAGTTTTTATCCACTTTTATTTTAATTTAAACGCAGGTATGATACAGACATGTCTTTTGTATACACTCACCAGCCACTTTATTAGGTACACCTGTTCACCTGCTCGTTAACACAAATATCTAACCAGCCAATCACGCGGCAGCAGCTCAGTGCATTTAGGCATGTAGACGTGGTCAAGACGACCTGCTGAAGTTCAAACTGAGCATCAGAAAGAGGAAGAAAGGTGATTTAAGTGACTGAACGTGGCATGGTTGTTGGTCTGAGTATTTCACAAACTGCTGATCTGCTGGGATTTTCCCACACAACCATCTTTAGAGTTTACAGAGAATGGTCTGAAAAAGAGAAAACATCCAGTGAGCTGCAGTTCTCTGGGAGAAAATGCCTTGTTGATGTCAGAGGTCAGAGGACAATGGCCAGACTGCTTTCAGCTGATAGGAAGGCAACAGTAACACAAATAACCTCTTGTTACAACCAAAGTTTGCAGAAGAGCATCTCTGAACGTACAACACATTGAACCTTGAAGCAGATGGGCTACTTGGCACACTTTGGGCCCCTTAGTACCAGCTGAGCATCATTTACCCATCGTTTGATGTCTACTTCCAGCAGGATAACACACCATGTCACAAAGCTCAGATCATCTCAAACTGGTTTCTTGAACATGACAGTGAGTTCTCTGGACTCAAATGGCCTCCACAGTCACCAGATCTCAGTCCAACAGAGCGCCTTTGGGATGTGGTGGAACGGGAGAGTCACATCATGGATGTGCAGTCGACAAATCTGCAGCAACTGTGTGATGCTGTCATGTTAATATGGAGCAAAATCTGTGAGGAATGTTTCCAGCACCTTGTTGAATCTGTGCCATGAAGAATTAAAGCAGCTCTGAAGGCAAAAGAGGGTACTAACAAGGTTTAACTAATAAAGTGTCCAGTGAGTGTATAGCAACAGCTAAGACAGCAAGCTAATAAATTCTATAGCTCAGACATATTTGTTTTTCCCTCTTCAGCAGCTTTTTATTGAACAAATAACGTGCTGAAAAAAAACGGGATGAGTAACATCCCAGCAGAAAGGAAACAGAAGCTTGAGTTCATTCTGGCATCTGAACATTAGCCCAGCTCACTAGCGGTTAGCTCGGGGTTAGCTGTGACCCCGAGCTTGAAGCTTCTGAAGTCAAATATTGTGCAAAGACACATGGATTTGTTTCACTGTACCAACTTCGTGGGCGAGAACTAAAGAGCGTAGCACGCAAAAGAAAAAGTTTAGTTAAGAAGTTAAGCTTCTGTTGGTTCAATAACACTGAGGCCAAAAACTCAATGTGTGAGTATATTTTTGGAGGAAAGTTTGGTTTAAATTACTTATTACTCAGTGAGTTTAGGCGCCCTCACACCAGAGGCACCTTTAGTGGTTTGCAACAGTTTAGCTGTAACTGCTAGTGAGATATACATGATTTATTATAATGTGTCTGACGCACTGTGGTTTTCACACGATGCAGTCGCTTGATGTGTTGGCTTATAGTGAATTATGTTTTCATGTGCTTTGCGCTTGGGAAGCTCCATCACATGCAAACAGAAAAGTATGAAATCCCCTGCATGTACATCAAGCAGTGCTACACAGGATCCACACAGCTGTTTTGGAAACAGGACTGCAAGTAAAATTTGTGTTATTAATTAAGTAGGCTGCAAACAATCTTCTTGATAGACAAATTCATTGTTGCATTTTGTCACAAAACGTCCAAATCCATTAAGAAAACCATCAAACTGACATTTAAAATGCTGTAACACATGACCTTATATTTCTCAAAATATAACTTAAAATATAACTAAGTGAATTGCTTATTTATTAAAAACAACTGATTGTAAAACATTTATTTTCTGATTATCCATTAACCAATTATTGAGTCTCAGCTCTGGTAAAACCTGCTTCGGGTTGTACAGCGACAATCTGTTTATATTTACAACCAAGACACATCATTAAATGATGCTACTAATAAAACGTTTCTTACCTGGGATCTCCGCAAATCCTCTCCCGACTGGGAGGAATACGTCCCAATGAAATACGGGGTTTTCTTCTCAGACCCTGAAGTGGAAAATTCAAAAGCAGAGACAAGAAAAAGCCTAAGCCTAAACAGACTTTTCACCCAGAAATTATGAGTTAGTGGTTGAACAGAAACACCAGGGGCACAGATGTACAGATCCCTGAGGGACGCCACAGTACCAGTGAATCAGTACAAACCTGTGTACTGCCGCTTGTGTAAACTGTTGTCTCCGTAATACGTGTCGAGTTGCATAGATGACTGGGCCCTCTGATAGTTTGAACTGTGTCGTCTTATCCCGAGCATCGCCGGCGAGGATGTTGCGCTGCCACCTGAGAACAAAATCAAACAGAGAAACATAACCACGATGTGACTAAACCCGAAAACCGAATCGTCTTTTTTTTCCCCCCAGGAATCTATTACTAAAATACGACCGTCAGTTTGACGGACCTGATTGGATGACGGGGGACATCTGCAGCGGGCTGGTGGGCAGGGTCGGCTGAGAGCGGTAGCGGTCTCGCTCCAGAGTGGAGACGGGAGTGACGAAGTGGGTGTAGTTCCATCCGTCCTGTTCACACATGACAAAAAGAAAATTAATGAGAGATGCTCGTGTTTCACGTTGGTTGTGTACGTGTGTTATATAATATGAATAAATCCATTAAAATATAAACAGAAAACTGAGATTATCAAACATTAAAATTAAAATATAAAA
>VUQI01019069.1:0-19051 GCA_015106735.1 Paratilapia polleni | reverse complement strand
TTGTTTTTTTTTTTTTTTTTTTTTTTTTTTTTTGAGTGACCAATGGTCTTCAGTTATCAGTGGTTTTAATGTTAAAACTGATTTGCTATATTTTATTGTGGTATCTTTGCTGTTCTTAAATGACAAGTAGAAATAGTTTTCTGTAATTACCTGTGTTGACTTGTTAGCCAACATCTTAACAAATAACCCATTCAAAAACAACCCAAAACAGCTGATTGCAGCATTCCTACTGAACACTAAGTTGTATTAAGCAGTTTTGTATTTCTGTTTACACAGATTACATAGTTCGCTCACACTAGCTGATATTTATTAGGGCTGCTGTCTGAAATGATATGTACTGTACTCTGGTCTGTGTGGAGCGCACTTTTTAAATTTAAAAAGAAATAACAGACACTGGTCCATTTTTTCCATTAAGATGACAGAGGAGGCTTCACATCCAGCTTGGACTGGGTGGAGCTGCTGCCGTTGACAGACAGCAGCCGCTTCACCCAGCTTATAATATGTGTGCCATTACCAAAATACCAGTACAACATAGGGGTGGGGGATATAATCGTTTTTTAGATGCATCGCGATGCAGACGTGGAGGATTCTGAATTGATTTACAAATGTCAAAAATCGATTTTGTAAATGTTAATTAATAATGTAATGTTGTGGAACGCGAAAGGTGGAACTCGGTGCAGCGCCCGGACGTTGTATGGCGCACACATAACAGAGACATGACCGGTGTTTCAGGTTAACTGGTGTCACAGATTAACTGGTGACGGTGAAACAGATGTGTCGTAGACTTTTTTTCAGGAGCTTCTACCGACAAACAGGAAATAAACGCGGTGAATAGCTCATCTTTACAAATTAAAACGGTCTGCTGTTACTTTGTTTTTGACAAAAAAAGAGCACACGAGTTTAACTGGTGACGTTCCCACGCTATAACGCTAAAGAACAATACAGGTGTTTGCGCTGATGCATAATTTCAACTTCATAACTTCGCCGAAGTTAAACTGTTCAGTAAATTTTCTTGTTGCCGTTATTATTCTTCCCACACACTTTTGTGATTTGAGGATAGTCAGCCCTACAGCTACAGCATACACTTTATATTATCTGCACTCAGATGGAGTGGACGTTAGTGAGTGTGACAGTCCAACCAGATTGACCTGTGACACACCTGCACCTGGATTCATTCTTTTTTAGCTGAAATCCTGTTTCATGTTCAATACACCAGACATGTCCTCTGCAGCTGTCAGTGTTTTTAATGTACTGCTTCTTTATGAATAAACTACGAAATAAATGTCATCAAGTTTACTTTAAAAGTACAAAGTAGTCACGCAGGGGGAAGAAAGATGCATCGATAATCGTTTTGTCATCGAATCGCAGCCCTCTGAATTGTAATCGAATCGGATCGTGAGGTGCCTCAAGATTCCCACCCCTAGTACAACATACCAATTTTGACAATGTTCACACTCAAAGCTTAAAGCAGGAGACATGAATGTTGGCAGAAGATCCGAACACAGACAACTTGGCTTGTTGTTTTCAGATGATATGCCTTTTTAATGTTTGAGCTCTGATATAGAAACTGCTGCTAAGTTTTAACAAAATGCGGTGACTTTTCAACCTGGTGTCAATTAGTTTGAAGCAAACTCTGAGGAAAAGTCACATGGGGTGCTGGGTTCATAGGACGTCTGTTCCTCTAGCTGCGAAAAATACAATAGATCAATCCTGGAAGATTATTTTCTAATTGTGAAAGTAACACCGGCAATTGTACGACCGATGACAATTTGGTCTAATGGGATCATATCGACCAACAATCACCCAGCGGACCCTGAGAATGCCGCCCTCCTATTGACCTGCTTTTTTTGAGCTGGAGTTGAGGCTCCAAAAAGTTCACATCTTCTGTTTGGTTTGGTAAGTGAATCTCCACACCAAATTGAGCCAGTGTTGTGAAGACATGGGAGCCCATATTCTACAGTAAAGATGATTTGCTATGTAATGCAATGACAGCGACCTCCCTTTTATGCCTTGAGCCCATCTCATTCAGGACAGCCTATGCTGTTGTTACCCACCCCAAAGGCTCCCAAAAGCTGTAGTTGCTGTAGTTCACCTTACCTCGCTCTCTATCAGTTCCTCCAACGAGACCTCTTCCTCTACCTCCTCCTTCTTCTTGTCTTTTTTCAGTACAAAGCCAGGAGGCAGGGCATGTCGGTACATGCAGCTGTCGCCCCCTGCTGGACACACCCAGAACCAGCCGTACTTATTGTTCTCTATGGCCTCCAAGAAGTACTTACACACCTGCAGATAAACAATAGTAAAGCAGACAGCATCTTGTATTATTAGTGTAAATAGCTGACTGAACTGTTGGTTGGACTATTTTTAAGGGAGTCCACAACATTGGTTTTGATTCAGAGCCAACCACACTCTTGGACTACTGAGAACAACCCCAGCAAAAATAATACATTACAAATTACAGATTTCTAAAGTTACAACAAATGACATCCACTGTTTCCTAAACCTGTTTTTCCCTTAGATTTGGTTTTATCTACCTCGTCTTCATCTCTCTTATCACCATCAAATATCCTGAACTCCCTGTATTTCTAATTACTACATAAATGTTTCCCAAGCTGTGAAACTCTTATTTGAACCACTTGATGAAAACACAGATGTCCAGCAAATATCTAGCTCTTCTTCTTCGCCTGTCTTTATTCACTGGTCATTTCTCATAAGAACAGACTTACAATTTGTGTTTTGGCTTTCTTCTTCTCAGCCTCTCCGTGCTTTTTGTTGACGACTTCCTCCAGCTTCTTCTCATCCCAGTTCTCCATAGTGTCTGAAAGAAACATGTCCCACTTTTTTAGAGAATGTACAATGTAAATATTATCAATTACAAAACGATAAAATAAATGGGGTTATGAGTTCAAATCACTGAAATGCCCAACACCCTTTCCTGTAGCTTATAAGATTGCTCACATTCACCTCTTTGGTGCTGTAAGATAGCAAGACATAGCAGAACTTTGGGCTAATTTCCATAGAAAGAAAATCATGGCAGGCAGAATGTAACTTTTGGACCAAAAAGTTTGTTGATTTGTGACATTGGTGGTCGTATTTTGGTGGAAATGTATAGAACTGGTTCTAGACTAAACACCGCAAGGGCCCTGGTGGAAGGGGACTGTAAAGGGACCCTTATACTCGCTGCATTGTTCATGTTGCACGCAAACAGTGACGTTGCCACAGCTCCATACCATTTATACCAGCACTGAGGGCACAAATACTCACTGCAGTAATCTCCTGAACGACAGGTACCGCCATACAAAACCTCCACATCAACGCTGGTACAGGAGGAGAAGAGGTCAAACCCAGAAGCAATGAAATTGCAAGTTTTTTGCAGAAAGTCTCTCTTACTGTTGCAACATCTCTCTGTGCAATCTGTGAATCTTTAAGCTTCTGTACTGATATATTGTTAAAATGGTGGTAAAAACAGACATGATCGCACACTTGTGTCTTCAACCCGACGGTGCCAGCTGCGGCACCCGTGTGAGGTTACAAAAATTGAGAGGTGCACGACCGGCCAAAACAACACCAAAGTGCAGCACGTGACAGCGGTTGTGATGTCACTTGTGCCGTGTGCTACCGTTCACAAGGGCGACAACAGCGAGTATAATGGGCCGTTAAGATAACTTCCACAACACGTTTTATGTCAGTGCTAAAAAAAAATTCTCTTGCAGGAAAAAAATAAATAAAGAATCACAGCTAAAATATTGTTAGTCGCTTTTCTAAAAGGGTTTTGTTATTTTGCATTAAGAATTGAGGATGTTAATCAAATTTTAACTGATTACACAGATATATTGTTGATTTGCTGTAGTACCTAGTCTTACCAGTAGCAACAGGACTCTGATTGCACATGCATCCAACAACATTAAAACTTAATTGATGAAGCGTATCAGCAACGATCTGTTCTGAGTATAAACACATTAGCACTGACAGTAAGCGCTGACCGATTTCTTGGATTGATAAAGTTGGTGTGACAGTATTTGTGAACATCTGTTCCAGCTGAGTAGCCATTTCCTGACAGTTCAACTAACTATAGCTAACAAGTCACCTCATCATGTAGATCAGGTTTACTTCATATAAAACCAATAAGGCTCAGGCCTTCTGCGACTGACACATTTACAGGGTATTTACTACTGACGAAAGCAGCTTGTTTGCTGTGTTTAATACTTGACATTTTGTCAGGCCAGTTGCTGGAATTTTAAGTCAATTTTATTTTAGCTTCTGTTTTGCAATTTTTTTTATATACAGGAAGTACTTATACCAATAAATAACAGCACAATATCATCAGCTGCTTCTCCAACCAGTCTCATCCCACGGACTCCAACACCACCATCTTGGACTGCAGCTGATGACAGTACTCCTCATTTTACTCTGTAGCCTAACTGAGCCTAGCAGCACACAAACAAGTTCTCCATTTGCTGCAGGTTTTGGTTAGAGCAGACCTCCAGTTCACAATGGCTCTCCAGAGCAGGTGGACTACTGTCACTGGCTGCAGTCTGAGACGCAAAGATCCTCTCAGAGAAAGCAGCTGAATCATATCCAACATGGCCAGAACAGAAATCTGGCCAGCAAGTCAGTTTGTAGAAAAACACGAGTGAGGAAGGGCGTGGGATAGCAGTGATTCATCTTTCAAAATAAGGGTGGGGGCTAGTCCAACAGTAAACCAATCATGGATGGCATTGCTGTCTTGAACAGAATGAAAATATAAAATGCTAAAATTAATTGCAAATGCACATTAATGTACCTGGCCCACCCACCCAAGTAAAGTCTATGAAAGAGATAAAGCAAAGACCAGGTTACCTGAATTCAGTGCTTACCACTCAAATTCCTAATGTAACCAAGTCCAGTTATCAATGGTTAAAATTAACTTAAAATCAGATTTTGTAAGGAAAGAAAAAATCTATATTTTATTCAGAAAGCAAGAAACAATGCAGCCACAAAGTAGGGTTAAGACCCATGTAATCATAACTAAATGGCAATCAACTCTCAAAGCTGTTTTTTTAGCAGATGCCGGCTTCTTTATTTGAACAATAGACGATGATGACAAACATTAGATTCCCTAAGAGAAATCATGATGCAGATGTCAACATCACTCAGCAATAGACAACATTTCAATATATACAGATTAACTGTATATGTTACCAACCTTTCTCCAGGTCTTCATCTCTTTCATCCACATAGACACTCCTCTTCTCACATTTCCTCTCCATGGATAGATCATGGCTGAACTTGCACTTGTCTCCTTTAGTACACTGGCCCTGCTTAAAGAACGCACACAGCACTGACTTTGGATCAACACCTGCAGAAAAAAACAAACAAAAAAAAACAAACCAAAGGATTCATTATCTTTTCTTGTAAACTCAAATTTAACAAACATACAAAGACAATTAGCAAACATTTGTTATTATTTTCACACAATAAATGATTATTCTCCTGTCTCTTTCAAACACTGTGTGCTTGTTACCTTTGCTGACTTTCTGAGCAGCGACTACTGGTTTAAAAAGCTCATTGAGTTCATCCAGCTCTTTCTTCTTGTCAGCCCTCTTGGTGGCCTTTTCTGCCTCAGCCTGGGCAATCTAAAAATACAAACACAGCAAACTGAGCTATATTTCTATCAAATTACTTAGAAAAGATTTAAGGAAGAGTGCAAGTACAAGGAGTAAAAGTGAGACAAGGATGTTTGGCTTGAGGGTTCAAAATACAAAGGGATGAAGGAAGAAACAAATACAGATGACAAGAACAGTCTGCTAACCTGTCTGGCACTTTGTTGTCCATATTTGACTTGCTGAGTAACGTTCTTGATGTACTTCTGCTGCTTGGCCCCTTTCTTGTTCTTCAAGCCAAATGTCTTGTCCTACAAATGAAAAAAAAAAAGCATGTTTATTAATTGTCAGTTTCACAACATACTTCCAAAAAATGTAACTTGTGTAAGTATCATATCCCTACAAATAAACAAAAGACACTGAATAAGAGGAAATCCACCTGAGGCAACACAGTGCTCGAAAACTTCTATAATCACTTACAGTCTTGCAGACATGCTATGAGCTTAAATTAAGGCAATCTTTGCCTTTCAATCCAAAATGAAAAATTTCGACCACTTGCATCAAAATTCCATAATCTCACTGCCTTTGGTTTCCTTTTCTCCAAGAGCATCTACAAACATAAATGATGCAAACCCTTATCGATATAAGACTATAAACACTGTTTGAAAAGGTTAAAAAAAAATAAAATCGCTGCTATTGCATTTTTGGCACAGAACAATTACAATGACTGATGTTAGGAATGGAAAAATGTGAAATCAAGTCCCAAGCTGTGATATATACTTCCACAATATCACACCATGGTTCCATCTTCCATCTACTGTGAGACCCACAGCTGGACTATTTCAAGATTGCTGAGGTAATGGGTGAATAGATCATTTTTGTTCGTGATCTAGTGACTACGTCTGCAGTAAAAAGAATTCCCCCTCCCAAAGTTTTTCCATTATTTATCCTCTGAAAAGAGAAAACCAAGGTATGAACTGCACCATGATTTTTGAGATCTGTCACACCCCTCATTGATGTCGCTTCTTTCTTTCATATTCCTTGTATACCACAGCACAAATCATCACACAGCCTGACATGCATCAAAACTGAGATCATACAGACTGCAGTACAGATTTCAATAGACTCATTATGCATACTCTGACCTCTAAGTTTGCCGTTATTGCATAGGTGCCTTAAAATAATCAGGTAGCTGTTTTCTTTGGTTATATTAACACCAACGTGAGGGAGGTAGTTAGTCTCAGCAGCTGAGGAGGATCACTATCCAGAAGGAGCTGATCATAAATGCATTTCTAATTCATCAAATACTGACACAATTGTTCAAACTCTGTCATGTTGCTATTGTAAAAGTAGCTCATTACATGTTATTTTTCTGGTTGGCCTTCTGCAACACCGTACTCCTCTGTGTCTAAATGTTTTACAACCTCTCTACCTTGCCTGTAGTGCTCATCCCAAGTTCACTCTTTAGTATAAACGCATAGGGCCAATTTGCCTTCCATGATAACAGTAGGTTTTAGTTTTAATAAGTGTTATTCAACCAATAGTGCAATATGTAGCTCATCTATCAGTTTTAATAGTTCTTTATTTTAACAACAACAACAAAGGTCAGTTATCACACCTATGGGCTGGTTCAGCACAATTACCTGTTGTAAAATTAGACAGGTGATAAAACCTATCCGTGTGATGTTAAGCACAAAATTATATCACCTAAATTATGACCGTGCATATTAAAATCTCCCAGCACACTGCGCTCCCACTGAGTATCCTTTTAAGCTTACTTGAACACAAGTTCTCGCTGCTAAGCTTAACCACAACAGAAAACATGTAAGCGATGGGAAAACGCTGTTTACAGGGGTCCAGACGCCGACAAGGGACTGAGAGAAGGACGTGACTATTTTCTCGTTAACTGAATTAACAGCTTTGTTCAGCGGTAGACGCTGGTAGTATGAAGTATACAGACAAACACACGCAAACTGAGTTTAAAAAGACTGGTTTCTAGCCTCATAGCTAGAACAGGCTCAAATCTGTTCCCTCAGAAGTCCTGTGAGGCCGATCAGAAACAGGCCCACTGCACGGCGCGTTCGAGCCCGTTTGTGTTTAAAACAACGATACAAACCATAGACAACACTACATAAGCTTTATGATAGGGTTTCTAATTTTAATACGAGTCTTCAAGGGGGGATATCAACCTTATAGGCTCAACTGTGGGCACTTGCTGCGGGGCACGGCCCTGATAGCAGATTGGCCGCCTCAGTTAGCTGCATGCCTTCGTCAAGACAAGTTTCATGACAGCCAGCTAGCGTTAGATTGAACTATAACTGAATGTGGCTTCATTAGAATACAAGTAACTTATTCAAAACAAGAACTGAACAATCAGATGTCACTGACAACTGTCCAGAGGCCAGAATAACTTTAGCATTCAACAGTAAGTTAGCTTATGAGCTAACGCTAAACAACGACAAGCTAACTCGTGTAATTTTACCTCAATAATCTTTTCCTTTTTCTTCTCCTGAGTTTTTTTACTTCCCGCAACCTGGACGGGTTTCTTCGGAGGCATGGTGGCTGAGGTACAGCTGTGAACAAAATGCGTGAAGCGGTATATTTTATTTTATTTTTTATTAATGTGGTGGTTTGGCAGGGTTATCAGCTCCACATTACCCGGTTGTTGCTAGCACGGCACACCGACGGCGCCTTCTAGGCTACATGTGAGTTGTTGATGTTCTGTGGCGTCATCACGCACTCCAAGAGGCATGACGGGTACTGTAGTATACAGAAGAATACAGAAAAGTTTCAGTTCCTTTCTTGCTAAAGCCAGTTATTATTATTATTATTATTATTATAAATAGCTAATTTATGTTATTTAAAAAATTTTTGGCAGACTGTAGAGGAATGGAGTTCCACTCAGGGTTTAAAGTAATTTATATTGCAGTTATAAGATTTAACCATCTGGTGTCAGTATTGCAATATCTGTCAACTGAAGCAAGACGCTTCAAGAAGTAATACATTAAAAAAGGTACTCACTAATTTAGTGATCAAGCGTAAACAAAATTCAGACATACATTCTTAGAGAGCATAGAATTATATCAGAATGAAAACTCGCTATACTTTAGAAAACTAACTTTTGACAAAACAGATCTGCAGTATTATGAGTATCTCATTATTACAGAAACACATTCAAAATTCTTTGAAGTGCTGTCTGCAAAGGTAAGGTGATATAATTAGGCTACTATGTCAAGTTTCATTAAGATGGTACTTTGCTTTACAGTTTATTTTGACAGATTAATGTCGCAGCCTTGAACTGTAGCAACCAAATGATCGAGAGCAAGTGAGTCAAGAAATGAGGCTGGATTCATGAGAATTCAAAAAGGCCACATGCCAAAGTTGGAGATGTTTGGATGAATGATTTAGAAGCACTTCATTACTCAGGTACTGAGAAATTATGAGAAGGGAGATGTGTGTTTCTATCATAGGTGGTGCATAAAAAAGGTTGTTAGAGAGCCACCATCTGGCCAGTGAACATAAGACTGTTTTATTAGCATTTTACTTTTTTTAATGGTTTGATTAGACCACTAGTCAATTAATTCAACCCTAGTATGACTTTTACTGACAGAGTAGTGGATGGCATTTTAGATCTGATCTGCAAACCTTGGCTCTGTGGTTTGCTGTGAGGGAAATTATGGGAAACACAAGAAAAAGGGCTACAGAGCTGCAGTTATTTGCGCTGGAAGAAGAAAAGAAGAAAACCCTTTTTTGTAATCAGAAGCATGAGATCCCGTCATGGCTGCGGGGTGGAGAGCTAACCAGCAGGGGTTTTACTGCTTCAGCTGCTGATTCAACTTGATTTAATTAGATTTCACTTAAGTTACTAATGTGATTTCGTTTGGCACATTTGAAATGTGTGGCCTTCATCCACATCCTGCCTCAGTTCATCGGCCACTTCACTGTTCGGGACGTGTCTGTGCAAATGTGTGTGTGTTGCACAGGAAACCACGGCACAGACATGAGCCAAAATGGGTCACACACGCCTGCTCCTTTTGGGCTCTCATTTGCTCTCATGTCTTTTAATGAGTCTTGGTTTTCAAGGGTAAGGGACAACATTTACTCAGTTTGGGTGCCCACATAATGGCAGTACTAGTTGTGCGCTTTAATGAGTCCCAGAGTGAGACAATGAATTAACTCTAGTAACAGCATCCTTGGCTGAAAATGTGTTATCAAGCCATGTGTTAGCATCCTCATTTCTGTCTGCTCGCATGCTCTATTGCAACTTCATTTTATTTTATCCAGTGTGGGGATATATTTATTTCTAACACACTTATAATGCATGGCGCCTTTCCACCTTGCAGCTCAGTTAGCTGACAAATGTGTGCGTGTGCGTGTATGTGTGCATACAATAACCTATATTGACACTACTACTGACTGCATGGCTGAAGGCTAGATTTTAAGACAACAGAGGCTGGTAATATTGCCTCAAGCAAACGTTCCCTGTGTGTTTCTTTCTCTTGCTCCTCCTTTTTCTTTTTCTGTGAACATCTTTGTCTCTCTGAGTGGAGTATAATAAATCACTATATCTGCTACAAGAACATTTTTCCCTATAACCTCCCTCTTCATATTCATACAAACATCGATCTTTTCTGCAGAGGGCATGCATGTCATGTACGCACACACACAAACTGAAACACACACGTGAATGCACTTGAATCCAGAGATGCCTGCAGATGGAAAGAAAACATCTCCTGCCTAATTAGGAAAGCACAACAGTCGATCTTCTTCCCATGGTATCTGAGAAAACTTGACACTGCACAACCTATCCCCGTCCAATTTTTCTGAGGCAATAATCAAAAGCGTCCTGGTATTCGGTCTGCCTCGGCCTCCTCCTGCTTCCAAGGACAAACTGCAGCACCTCGTCTGGACCACTAACTGCTGAGCAGGTCATCGGCTGTCAGCTGCTCCCCATCAAGGAGCTGCACGACACCGGGGGCGAAGAAAAGGCCAGGAAAGATTACCTCCAACCAGGCCCACCCAGGCAACTACCTTCTCCAAAAGAAAAACATAAAACTCCACTGTAGATGGGGTAAAAGTGTTCTGCTGCATAAAGACCTTGACCACCCATCACCTTGTGGCTTTTTTCTCTGCACACTGCTGAGATCCCATCAGCCTGTGGTGCTCCCTGCAACCCAGGACTTATTTAGTGCTAAAGTTCCTCTTTTTTTCTTCTTTTTGGTGTAATTCACCTTCCCCTCAACATACCTTATCTACATTTACTTCAGAAGATGGTTTCTTACATTTCTGACGATCCCAAGAGAACAGATGTGAACTTGTTGTATTTAGCTTTATGTTCTGTGTTCAGGTAATAAGTAATAGCAGTAACAGAAGTGATAGCAAGAGACGGTGCTTTTTTTATCCGGGAAAAGGGGAGAATCATATCCCTTTACTGATAACAGAGCTCGTCTGCTGCATGCATTGTACTCTGGTCCCTTGAGGCGACTGTAGGTGGAGAGATTGCTGTGTATTCCTGCTCTCATGGTGGATTTCTTTCTCCCTGTGTGACAGTTGAAAGTCTGTGCAAAATGAAGAGTCTAGAAAGGAGCGCTTTGCTCAATAATCCTAAGGGACTGACACCAAAACAGGATGTTTAGCCTACTGTTGATGTTTCAGATAACTGAAAAAAATTGGGCTGCATTTGTAGTGCTTTTAACTTTCGATATCATTGTAGCTGCACTGGAACTATGTGGAGTGATCCACAGAAAAACAGAACACCAAACAAGAAGATGGGCTCAAAAATTTGAGCTATTTACCACTAGCTATTTTTAAACAATGTTAAGCTATTTTCAGTAGGATTTTTCTCTAACTAGCTGTCTCATTATTCACTCACTGTAGGAAAAAATACTCAGACTTCTTCTCACAATTGGATAAAGTTGTTTGTAAACCTATTACTGTCAGTCATAAGTGCTACCACCAATTCATTTTAGTAGAAGCACCAACGGCACTGATAACTGATTTTTTTTTCATTGCAGTATTTCAGCTATTGACTCCCTGCAGGGTTTTATCATCCCATGCTTGCCTGTGTGGCATAAAACTGTTGGTTGTTTTTGTGATTTTACTCGTTCCTACATTTTATTGCATTCCTTCTGTGCCTTTTTATTGTGTATTCCTATTTCATTATTTTATTGTTAACTCCATCTGCAAACCATATTCATCTCAGGGGACAATAAATATTGAATTGAGCTGCACTGAGTCGCTCAGGAGAGATTGGAGGGTGGGGGTTTACTGTCTGATAACTGGAAACATGAATGAATGAGTGAGAACATTAATGAGGAAACACAAAACATTAGACTGAGGAATGTCCCTGGCTTTAAATCATAGCACATTAGCAGAAAAAAAAACAAACAGATAAGGAGTCATTCAAGTGCTTAGAAAATGAACATTTTAGCATTTATACGATAACTGAGCAAAGTCCATCAGCTGAAGAAGATCTGCTATGATGAAAAGTTGTAGAGGTGCTACAGAACTTGAACTGCAGTGAGTTGCTCAGGAGAGATCGGAGGGTGGGGGTTTACTGCCTGATGAAGTGGACATCCCAAGAAAAACTTTAACTTGAAAACTTTATCCTCAGACTTGTTCTAATGTCTTTGTAAGGTTTTAAGTAAATGTTACAATAGCCTAAATTAGATATTAACATAAAAAACAGACACATACAGTCTCACTGTCATGGGACCTGCCTTTCTCCCTTTCTCTCCCCTGTCTGTGTGAATGTGGGCCTGGTTGTGAATTAACCAGTGTCTTTCAGTGGCAGGCGTGGTCTCTGGAAACCCCATGCAGGCACACCCCGTCCACAATCAATGTGGTATTTAAGCCCGGCCTCCACTACCACTTGTTGCCAGATTGTTAACACACTCATGTGGTAGTGCAGTGCAGGTGGCTTACTGGTCCACTGGTCCACTGACCTGCTTGTTTGTATCTTTATTGACCTTGTACCTACTCACCTGTCTCCTCCTTTCTCTCATGGAACCTGCTGGAGAGCCTGCCTCATACTTACCTGCTATCTGCCTGACCCACTCTCACCCTGCTTGCTATATAATATCCCTGTTCCAAAGACTCAAGATTGGAAACCTTAGCCCTGAGGAAAGAGAGGAAAACTGCAATAACAGTGTTTGCCCCCCTACCTGAAGTATACTTTCTTGCTTATCCTGGAAACCTGGCTGGGTCCCCCACAGCTTTTGAACTAGAGACTTGCCTGAAAGGTTGGTTACTGGATCCAAATCACTGTTGCAATATTTACCTGCAAATATTCCCTGCTGTTGTTGCTTGAAGAACTGCTCATTAAAACTCCTAAACTTCTTGACGTTGTCCTTCAGATTAATCTTGACATTTACTCGTCGAGTTTAGAAACCCTTAGGTATAAATAAATAAAATAGTTGTTTGTGAAATTTAAATCACATTTTATTTAATAAATTAAAGTAAAAGGACAAAAGGAATCATGGGATCTTAAATCAACAAACTGTGTGTGTGATTGATGTAGCCTCTTAATTTGAAAAGTGAAGTGTATGTGGAAGTGCCTTAATCCCACGTTCTTTATAATGGCCACCCAGGAGGTTGCAAAGCCTGATTACATACAAACCTATGGAAAAATGGCCCTCTAGTCCATCAGTTAATACTTTCCTGAGGGTCCTTCTATGCTCCTTTTTTTCCCCCCCTCACCCTGCAACTGTTGGCAGCAAACGACTGCCTCTACCTGAGCTTAGTTCTGCTGGAAGCCTCTTCCTGTTAAAAGGTTCTTCTTCCTCACTGTCTCCAAGTGCTTCCTAATAGGGGGTCGTCTGATCATTGGGGTTCTCTCTATAGTACTGTAGGGTCTTTACCTTAAAATATAAAATGCCTTGAGACAATTGTCATGAGCTATCCCTCCATTTTCTTAACTGCTTATCCGGTTCAGGGTTGTGGGGGGACTGGAGCCTGGACTGCAGGAGAAAGCCACGCACACACAGGAAGAATATGCTAATTCCACATAGAAAGGCCCCACACAGCCAGTGGGTTCAAACCTTCTTGCTGTGAGGCAACAGTGCTAACCACTGTGCCACCCAGAACCAGCTCTATATAAATAAAATTGAATCGAATTGGTGAGTTTATAGTCTCAGTGACTCGTTTCAAGTCTTACTCAATACAACCTGGTGTTCGTTTTATAACTTCTGGTCCCCATTAGGGTCCAAAAGGATGATTAAAGCAGGGTATGCTTTAGGGCAGGCCTACCTTGTGATTGATTGATTGATTATATAAATTCTGGACCTAAGGCCTAATCAGAATTTTTGTCTCATTAACAAACATGCTTGTGACATTCTTTCTATAATGGAAATGAACCTTTGTTTGGAGATTTCATCCAAACACTGGTGCAGAAGTTCCCCCAGCTGTGTTGCACTTGTAGGCTGCTTTGCTATCACAGTTCTGTCCAGTTCATCCCAAACTTGTAGTCTGCAGACTTTGCTGGTCTTCCATCCTTTGATGGTGACCTGCTAATATTTAACTTCTTATGTTGGTGGCTGTGGCTCAGGAGGTAGAGCAGGTCACCAACTAATTGGAAGGTTGGTGGTTTGATCTCTGGCTACTCCAGTCTGCATACCAAAGTGTCCTTGGGCAAGATACTGAACCCCGAGTTGCCCCCAATGCATTCATCGGAGTGTGATGAATGCATTGCTTAGAGAAAAATGCTAGTATGAATGTGTGTGAATGAGACATGTTGTATGGAGTGCTTTGAGCGCTCAAGTAGAGTAGAAAAGCGCTATATAAGAACGAGTCCATTTACCATGTGTTCAGGCATTATCTTGCTGTAGGATGAACCCCAGCAAAACAGACCTATTTTCCTTTATTACTTGACTTTTATTCACTATTCAGAACTCAACACATTATACTACTTTCTGCTCTACATTTTTGTTTCAATAATGCATCAGAGGGTGTAGTAACAAGGTTAGTTTCAGCACTGCCTCTGTGCAGAAAGTTTATAAGTAACCAACAAAACTTAGGGTACCTATAAGAATTGTTTACATTAGCTTCCAAGGCTTAATTTAGTTACATTGCTGCAGGAAAGCTCTAAGTTAAGCAATTTCTTAATCCCTGAAAAAGCCAGTTTGCTATGAAACTTAAATTATTTCAGTTTTTGGTCACTTTTTTCTTTTTTGTACATGACTAGATGTATAAACCCTTTTTCCATGTCCATCATCTTTTTAGCCAAAATGGGCGAGAAGTGCTCTGGAAGAAATGGAAATCTGACACACACAACCTTCACACCCAAAACAGAGCAAACTCCAGCTCCTGCTAAAGATGGATGCAATGCATCTTATGGGATAACAAAATAACACACCCTATGGAACAAAAATGACAATGAACAGGGTGTGTAGATACTGCAAAATGTCGCACACATGTAAACAGATAACTTGTGATTAATTTTAATGAATCGGGCAACCCCTCATATCAGCCACCACTCAATACTGTACATATGTCTTCTAGATTAAACAGTTTGACTGATAATAAAACGTCTTCATATTAAAAATGCATATGTTGTCTCATTGTTCATTGCAGCAGTCTGTCACTATTAATACAAAACATACAATTAAGGTTTTTAAACCACTACTCAGCACCTCTTTTGCAAAGAATATGACAAATCAAATTGAGTAAAAGTGACACAATAAAAACTCTACAAGAAGCCTATGTCTTTTGTATTATTCAGATTTGTGTCCAGATTATGACAGCAGAATTACAAACTCCCAGAGATAATTAGACTTCATCTCTTAAATAAATAATGAAGACTTTCATTCCAAAATTAGACATTCTCCACTTGGCAAAAAACTGTATATATATATATATATATATATATATATATATATATATGTACACTTTTTTCCCACCTACCAGCAGATGATTGCTGGCAGTAAAGCTCAGTACTATTAGAGTTGGGAGTCATGTCACGTTTTCTCAGCGAATTGTTACAATTTAAGGACTTAATAAACTGTGTTTCTGAAATATTAACAGATGAATTTCACACAGTAAAGACAAATTTATTGCCGCTTGAAATGAAACCTGTAAATCACTTTCAGATCCATGACTGAGGCTCTTGTTATTGCCAATAAAACAATACAGATGAACATTTCACCTGCTGCCATTCACAGCTTGTCGGAGCCTTGCAGGCTTGCCTGCATTTTAATATTCTTTTGTTTTTATTAAAACAACATGGAGGATAATTTACACGCATAAACTGTTGAAACTTGGACTAAATAAAGAGAGCGATCCTCTTCTGGAGTCCAGTCACGTCTTGTGTGAGAAGCGTGCAGCTCAACTCAAACTATTTTGATTAGAGTTGAAATGAACTCTGTTAATGATCTGAGCGTTTCAGTTAAGATTTGCAATCAGCTAAATGGCTCAATTTAGAACAACTGAAATAAACCAAATAATTAATTTGGAAATGTTCGGGAAGAGCTAAAAGATTAATTTCAGAGAGCGGCAAAGGAGTAAATGATTTATCTGAGAAGAAGTGGAAGGAGCTTAATGTTGAATGGAAGCAAGTGATTCATTCGGAGGAGTCAGTCCTAAATGACTCTGAGCCAGTTTCATCCTGAGGTTAAAAATAGACTTTCGGTGGTTGAATAAGATCACTGCGCATACACACACACACACACACACACGCTCTCTCTCTCTCACACACACACACACACGCACACACATACACACACACTCTTGCGCTCTGGCTCATGAATTAAAGAGCAGAGCTGGTCCAGGGGGAAGAAATTATTCAGGCAGATCTGCTCTCTGACAGAGGAGTGGGAGGGAGAGAAGAGAGGAATGGAAAGGGAAAGAGGGAGAGAGAAGGGAGGAGGAGGATGCAAAGAAAGGAGGGAAAGGGAGAGGAAAAAAGGGGATGGAGAAAATAAGAGGGAAGAGAAGAAAAGGGCCTTTAATAAGGAATGCACTGATTTGACATAGAGAGACGATCGAACCCCCAGTGGTGCACTGCGTGTGTGCATGTGTTTCAGTTCTGTGTCTCCCCAACCCTCCCCCCTGGTTTGTGTGTGTGTGCAGGAGAGTGTGTGCTTCTTTATTGACTGTCTGTGTAATGGATGTGGGAATGCATGTATCAGTTTCTTTGTGAGATTATGTTTGTACCTGTGTGAGCATTCAGGTGAGTGTGTGTGTGTGTGTGTGCGTGCGTGCCTGCCAGCCACTTTTATGCTGCTGGATGACAAACTTCTCTTTTAGTCTAACTTCACATGTTGCGTTAAAACAGGTGATAAGAGACGTTTTCTGTCCAAGCTCCCTGATGAGGTGAAAATTAAAGGGAAAAACCTGCTGAACAGCCATCTAACTGCAGCACACAGGACATATATCAAAGCTAACTCTGAATTCACCACAGTGTAAGGTTGGATAGAATAGAGGTCCAAACCACTCTTATCTAAAAGGTACCCCAAACTATTTTTGATTTCAAATGAAATTTAAAAGTTTAAATGAGTCACAGCATGATTAGACCACCAAAAATCAATCATGGGGGCGTGATGTTTCAGAAGTAGGTGAGATATGAAAATGAAAGTCCAGTATGAGTAACGGATCTGTGAATTCGAAGGCTTATCAGAAGCTAAACCACAGCATGTTATTTTAATACCACGTGACTGGATTTTTCAGCTCTAGAAAGTTATCACGTGCAGTTATTTCAACTTTAAATGTGACAATAATGACGTGAATGATAAAAAAAACTACTTTCTGGTAAAAAATTATTTACTAGAAACATGTGGTTGAAGGGCTGCATGATGCAGGTGGCTTCACATTAAGGGAAAAGTTATGCATGGCCCCCATGGTTTTCATTAGTCGTTAGTTGTTTCTAGTGTTATTCTAGGCACGGCCCCTCTTGTGTTCATCATGTTTAGTTATTTCCTGTTTTACTTGTAAGATTAGTTTGCTGCTGTTTTCTTGCGCTCTGATTTATCAGTTTTAAATAAAGTTTGATTTTTGTTTGCTAGATAACCAGTGTGTGTATTTTTCTGAAAGCATGGGTTTTTTTTTTTGGTTTTTTTTTAAATGCAGTCAGTTTGAACACCGTGTTAAGGTGCATACACACAGGAAGAGATTAGCAGCTACATCACAACCATGGCATGTCAGTGAAATTCAGCAACTTGTAGCAATGACAGGCAAAATAATGATTATAAATAATACAATTCATTTAAATGACTACCAGAGGAAATGAAAAATATCATTGACTCACATATTTATGGGTAGAAAATGTACGAGTGTTACCAATGCAACCAGAGCCTGGAATGTCCATCAGTGACTGGCTACAAAGCACCATATCATGAGTCTTGTGTTGCTCAGCTGTATCCAGTCTTTGTTCTTAGTTTCTCTTGGTTATTAGTTATTAGTTTCTTTTTTTGTTTGTCATGGCCATGTTACACACATGTAAATCATGTGATGGTACAGCAATGCATTAGATTGCAAAAACATTTAATCCAGTCTGAATACGTTTGGATTACTTCAAACTCAAATAGTGAAAATAAGCTAAGAAAAATGGATGAAGCCATACTTTTTTTTCCTTCTCTTTAAATGGTGACCCATTGCGTAGTCCTATATGCTTATTCCTAGCCTTTATATTTTTATTCTTGACCTTACTAGAGTAGCATTGCATGATTCACAGTTCATAATAATCCTTATTTATTCTTTACTGGGCCTTGGTACAGCTCCTCAGTTCATCCTCTGTCTCAAGGACCCCCTTTAGCCATGATTGGCTGTCCCTTGCAAACAATAGGTTTAAACAGCAAGTGTATAGGGCTTCTGTGCTCACAGGCAAGGCTGCGGGCCTGAGATGGCCATATTAGGGATATCCCCTCTCACTGACATCATACAGTGCTAAGAATAGGAAAAAACCTGTCTGAAACTAAGTGTTTAGAACAGTCTGAACCCTGAGCTTTTGGATCACAGGGATTATGTCACGGTTTTGAGTTTTGTGAATTTATTATCCCTTTTGGTTTTGAGATTGAATTATATTTAAGTTTTGTTCCTGGTTTCTTTTGTATATAGGTGGGAACTATTTATATTCCTTTCTTCAGTGACGCTTGTGTTCTAGTCCTTTATATCTTGGAGTTTGGAAATCTTGTTTATCTTCTGATGGTTTATTTTCTCTCTTGTTAAGTCTTCTGTTCTGTTCTAGTTGCTCTTATAGTTAAAGTTACTTTTTAGTTAGTTCCCTTTGTGTTCCCATTCTATTCCTCCTTCTGTCTCGTCTTTATCTCTGTGTTCTCCTGCCTCTGTCCTCCCTGTTTCAAGTTATGGCTTCTCTCTGTTGTGTCTTACTTCCTGTTTTATTTTGGTAACTGCTGTTCTCTGTGTCTTGTATTCAGTTTTGCTTCCTTTGCCTCGTTATCCAGAGTTAGTTCAGCTGTGTCTCGTTACCCTCCTGTTTCCACTCCCCTCGTTACCTTGTGTATTTAAGTCCTCAGTGTGCT
>VUQI01019067.1:3360-14267 GCA_015106735.1 Paratilapia polleni | reverse complement strand
ATCACGCCAGACCACCAAATCTTTTTTTTTGTGTGTGTGTGTGTGTGTGTGTGTGTGTGTGTGTGTGTGTTATTTTGCCATTTTCATTTGCTGTTTGTGTCCAGTTGGTGTGTTAAAGCAACATTTCCGCTGGCACTTAAATGCAGCATTAGCTGCATGGTGAGTGAATTGTCTAGTCCAAGGAGTCTGTGCGTGCTTGTGTTTGTTTCGCGGCAGCCATTAAACCACTCCAAAACAGGAAGAACTAGAACAGGCCAGAGGCTCTCTCAGTATCTTTTGTTTCCATCTTTGCTCTGCCCCTCTCCATCTCTTCCATGTTTTATATATATATGTGCTTGCTCTCTCCCTCTCTCTCTTTCTGTATCCCCTCCCACTTCTCATTCACATATCCATCCGCTCCCTACATCAACGTGCTCTCCCCCGCCCCACCCTTCAAGCTATTTCCAGAAGAGTGACACAAGACAAAAGTGACTCGCTGAGTTCAAGTATTTTTAGAGCGTGCACACAAGCAGTCAATTGCAGTGCCGAAATGGGGTTTATGAGAAGCCTTTCACTTAGTTTGACACGATTTCACCTCAAAGCCTCATAAACGTCTCTCTCGCACGTTGCTTTCGGGTGCCACGGGAAAAGCGACAATTACACAAACATCACACCAAACCCAGGAATAATGGGATGTAATTATTTACAAACATCCTCAGGACGAACCCTCCATCACCGCATTCTGGTGCATTTGGATTTCCAGTGGATGATGAGTTCCTAGCCATGTTTTTCTGCACATATGTCCATCACCAGAGGAAAAAATAAATGAATGGATAAATAGAAGCTCTACTGGTGGTGGAGACCTTCAGATGGGATTATGTTGTGAAGCTTCACACATGCTGTTTTATTAATTAAAGGTGTTTTTAGCTGTCAAGAAGAAACCACATAGGTACGTACAAACATCGCCTGCTCAATTTAAATAACCTGGACAATGTTTTAGTTGACAGTGATTGACCTCACTGACTAGAGTGCGGCTTCCAGAGTCAGGATAGATTATTTCCACCTCAAAAAAGCTGCATCTTAGCACACCTCCACTCACCCCATAACAATATTCCCAATTCTGATGAACCTAAACAAGATAGATGGGGAAGAACTGTTTTAAATACTGTGGCGTGTTTACACCTCCTCCCATTTACTGTTTGTTCTCACCCCCGGTTTAAGCCTTGTTTGCATGGTAATAATATTTGGTGTATTTATGTGTAACTGGGATATGAAAATTTGTATGTAAACAGATTAGCTTGTGCAGGACTCTAGAGGAATATTAGCTTTTCTGTGCCAAATGGTATGCTTATAAACACAATCACTGAAACTAATGGCATGCTAATGTTATACAGAAGTTTGTCATTGCTTTTGCTGCATGTGGGAGAAACCATTTCCTTGGTGACTAAAAGAAGTGCACTTTATATCCTATGGTCTATCCCTGTATGTAATCCAAACCTCTCCCTGCACAAACCCGCCGACAGCCATCTGAAGTTCAAATCTTACTGGTTGTTGGGGCCGTCAGATAGCATTATGTGCTGAGACTTTTATATCTGATGTTTTATTCACTAAAGGTGTTTTTGGCTGTCAGGGAAAAAAAATAAATAAATCGGCCGAGAGAGGAGGTCACACACATCTGCGTGCCTACACTTAAAACCACAAAGGTAGACAAGATGTTCTTACCCTTATCAAATTATTAGTGCTCACACACACACAGAGTACAAGCTGCTCGTTCACTTTAAAAGTCATTTAAAATGCAAGCGGAGAGTGGACCCCCTTTCAAATGGAGCAAGTTGAAAAGTTGAACATGCCGAGTTGAAAGAAGCAAACACACACATATACACAAATCACCAAAGCAGGAGCAGCAGCAGCATGAGAACAACTTCACAGTGACACGCGAAGCATGATGTCTTTTGACTGTCAGTAAAATGTGCGTCGTAGAAGTGAGTGTTAACTGATTTAAGAAAATTCCACTCTGCTTGGTACATATTTGGAATAAACACATTTCATCTACTTTCTTCACATAGAAGTCCTATCTTGATTGGATTAAGGAGAGCGTCAGAATTATGAAGTCGGCAAAATATCAGGCAGAAACAGTATGTAACAGTGGTCATTATGCCATTAGGTCCCTGGTTAAGTTCTTGCTTGGCTGGGCCTTCACTGCATGTCATTTCCTCCCTCTTGCCTTTGCCCACGTTTCCCCTCAGTATGCACTGCACTATCTGAATAAGAGGTAACATAAATGCCAAAAAATAATCTTTAAAAAAACAGCCTAAGAGGAGAGATTATTTTGGAAGACTTGCTGACAATAAACTTACAATAAGGTACTGTTGCTTTTTGCCACTGGGGAATGGAGCTTTGAAGCTGTGATGATTCTATCACAATCAACAATTTCAGCAGTGGCACTGTAAATAAAACCTGGATTACTGCTCATTCAGCACATCCTTTATTAGAACCATAGCTGACTTAAACTTTTATTTTGAACTAAGTCTCCTCCACCCCCGCCCATTTGGACGTTGCTTAGTAGGCTCTCCTGTGTTATTTATTGGCTACTTGTTTATTCAATTCAAATGACAGCTATATAAGCTGTCATTTGAAGAAGATTGGGGAGATCCTATTATGGATGAATTTCCCGTTACTGGGAGACTTTTAAATATCACTTATAGTGGACATAGGTTTTGACATAGCTGTTTGCAGCTGTCTCTGGATGTAGATCATGCAATCTTCAACCTGAGACCTATGGTGGTCTGATTTGCATATGCACATATAAGTTTTAAGTTTCATTTCTGATTTCCCAGTGTTTATGTGCTAACTTATACAGTTTAGTCTGTTTAAATGGCAAGTATATTCCATCTCATGTTTGCACATACAACATAGACTGTAAAGAATAGGTGCACAAAGCTACCTTGACAACATCCACTATTTGTTCAGATTTTTGAAGCCTTGAGTTAAGAGTTTTCACCATTGCCATCTGAGCTTTTTTAAACCAGATGACACAAGCGTGCTGTGGATGTGATTTGTGAAACTGAGAAACACTGCTTGCTCATACAGTAGCAACTTGTCCAGTTGCTACCAAGACCAGTCGGTGACTCCTTGGCAACCTCCAGTCGCTAGGGAAAAATGTGTATTGCCCAACCAGTTGGCAAGGGGTTGCTGGCTGTCACCAGGTGAAAGTGGTCGCAAAGCGGGTGCTGTGCCAAAGACCTCCTTGTGATTGCTTTGGTTGCTAACAGGTTGCTACGGTTGCCCATGGTTTACATGGAAGACGCTGACTTGTCTGCAAACACTTGCCATTTACTCTCTGAGCTATAGTGAGCTAAAGTGCAACACAAACCAGAAACCTTCAAAGTAAAGCACCTTACAGTGGTAAGGCGCAACGTTTACTTTGAAGGTGGATATTTTCCGTTTCTGGTTTGCGAACATTCTCCGTTTCCCGTTTGTATCTCACTCTTCACACTCTCACTGCTGCTTGGCAAGTAGTTTGCAAGTTTTTGCACACAAGTCAGCATTTTCCATACAAACTACGGGTGTATACAGCAACCTGCTAGGGATCAAAGCAATCGCAAGGAGGTTTTCGGTGCAGCAGAATATACCTCTTTGCAACCAATTTCATGCTAGTGCCTGCCAACAACCTCCAGCAACCACTCGCCAACCGGTTGCGGAATATACATTTGTCTTTAGCAACTGGTGGTTAACAGGTGGTTACTGACCGGTCTCTAGGCCTGCATGAATGGGGTTTTAGCAATCAATTTCACAGCGACTGCCAGCAACCTCCAGCAACCACCTACAACCGGTCGGGGAATACACATTTTTCCCTTGTGACTGGTGGTTGCCAGATGGTTGCTGACAGGTCCCTAGGCCTGTGTGACTGGGGCCTAAAAAAATATTCTGTTTTATCATCCTTCTGGTCACTAATAGGGGCCATAATTTACAAAATAAACATTATGTGTATTCAGTAAGACTTGAAACAAGCAATTGAGACCATAAAGCAAAAGAAACAAAAGAAATTTTAAAAAGGTTACAAGTAGCTCAAAATGTTGTGCATTGCAGTTATCTTTCAGAACAAATGTAAATATGTAAATATGATAACCTGGGCTGGCTAACTGTTATAGATCAGCCTGTGCTTTGTTAAGTTTAATCAGAAATGTACTAGAGACAAGATTACCAAATGTATTACATGGGCGGCTGTTTCCTCAGTTTAGTCAACATAATTAGCAAACAGGATTTGCAACAAAACGGAGGTTCACGTTGCCAAAAAACAAATAATATACAAAAAACAGTAATTTACTGAACTGTGATATGGTGGATCTCATTACCATTTCATATTCTACATCAGAGTACTAAAGATCAGTTTAAACATTTTTTAAAACAGCATTTCCAAAACCAACAATAACTGTAATGAAATTGTTTTAAATAACAACGACAGCTGGTGGAGAGAGGAGTGTATATGTGCTGTGTGAATATGAAAGCAAACGTATGACCTTGATCTTGGAATTTGTATGGAAAATCTGTGCACAATGCAAACTTTATTATTGTTTATGTTTAATGTCCTGTTATAAAGTAGTTTTTATATTCTCTTCAATGAATTTCAACAATACCTGTATGAGAAGAGCTTGCTTTATGTTTATGCTTTTGTGAAAGTTGAATGTATATATGTATGAATGAGGACCTTAGCTAAGGCTAAAGCCTACGCTACGTCAGGCACAGGGTAATTTTCCCATAGATACTGTATATAACAACTGCAGGAAACACCCCCTGCTGGTCATTAGAAATAATGAAATGTCCATCTTTTCTAAGATAAACAACCATGTTTAATACTAACGTGACTCACATACACATACAGTAAAATGTATGGTAAAAAGCAGGTGCTCGGTTTTAAATTGTAAAATGCAACTTTAAACCAGATTGTACTTTGCATAAAGTAGATGCAACATACTTTCCCCTAAGAGTAGGTGTATTAGTTCTAACTTTTTTGAACAAAGATTCACACAGATGATCAGGGTTTAAATGCATTAAGCTTCTCAAAATCAGCCTGTCATCCTCAATGGTGGAACAACACACGTACGAGCAAAAATTTGATATAACTTACATTCATAATGTTATCCATCCACATATCATCATGTTATTTTATGCTGTACTTTTTACTCTGCCACATTATATTCCCAAATATCGTACTAGTCTCCCACCATTACTCGAGTCACTAGCTTTTTTGCTTTTTTAAAGGTTGTCCTTTCAAAATATCATCAGCCTCTAAAAGATTATGTTTTACAAGTGTCACCATATCTGTGGCTCCTAACCCTGAGAGACCTCTTGATAAAGCTTAGTGTCCTTCCTTTAGCTTGGCTCATAGCTGGTAACTACTGTAGCTTTTCTGTCCAGACCAACTCAACACAAGTGAAAAAATGCAGAGAAACACTGCTGTAAAGTTGAATCGGACAGGACATTTATTCTTTTACCGAGGCACTGAATACAGTGTAAAAGTGGGAAATAAGTGCCTTACTAATAATGGGCTATCTAGACACATTTTCAGCTGCTGTAGTTTCTCATGTTGGCATTGCACTTCCACAGGGCTCAGACTACATGCTGCTAACATTGCTCTCACTCACACACAAAGCAGAGGGGCAGTCACCCACTTCCCAAAACACTGGACCTATGTCTCATACACATCATCCATCCTAAAGAAAAAAGCTCTGCCTGTAGTAAAAACTACTAAAGACTACCCAAAATGAAATAAAAATAAAGTATAACTGAGAATATATATATTTTTTAGAGTGTGTTTACTTGAGGAAAAAACATAGATTGCTTGCCAAATAGGGTTTATATGCAGTTTTTTTATTTTTACGAATTTTACATAAATCCAACTTCTCACTACTTCTTTCTACTGCTCCCAGCAGCACATGTTAAAACCACCACCTTACATGTGCACAAACAGGCGTGTTACACTGAATATTTCAGGTTGTCTTCGTTAAAGCCACACTTCATTACTGTTATTTTTTTCCTGAGGCAAACTGACCAGGCATCCCTCTGCTAATGGATTAAGGCTTGGAATGTATGCATGCACGTGGGCACACTGTACTGACCAATGCAACCTAATGCATGTATTCAACTGAGACCTTTGGGCTGCAGGTTTGGTGTTGAGTGTGTGCACATTAGAGAGGGTGTATACTGTGTATACATGAGCTTTAATCCAAGGAAAGAGGGAAAAGTGTGTAGAATATAGATTATAGATTATGTATGTATGCTGTCAAGAGGTTGGGGTTGATATGCAGAGCCTGTCAGGTTTAAATTTATTAGACTTTGCTCTTTTTTAATTGATTTATGGTTGCTTTCACATTAAGCCGTTACCACTCATGTTGTGTTTAAATTTTAGCTTTAGTCTGGGGCTTTGCTTCAGTTGGCAGCTTTCCCAAAGGCAAGCCTGTGAACCTATGTGAAACCTTTGTAAAAGCTCTTGTGCATCTTGGCGGCATTTGTGTTAAGCCGCTAAGTTTGTCTGCTTATTTTCAGTTGATTGTAGTGGCGTGCAGACCTCTCTCATAAAAATTAGCATCGCAAATCTCTGAGCTTGTTTAGGAACATCAGCTCATTTTGTTGCTGTTAATTTGATGCGTCTTGCTTCCTACCCTTACTCCCCTCCTCTTCGTCGTCCTCCTCCTCCCCCATTACCACGTCTGCTTTTGAATTTGCTGGGGTCCAACTCCAAACGCCGGGTTTGTTTAGCTAATCGGATCATTTAGCTGTTTTAATTTCAAACCTCAAAACGAATTTACCCACTCCTCTCCGTTCTTTTCTTTTATCCGCGGCTGTCTCCTTCCCTCTGGGCTTTCGCTTCCTCCCTCGCCCCTCTCTCTGTGTTTTCCTCTCAAATTTCAAAGCTTATTTATATAATCAGCTCATTTAGCTGGTTTTATTTTAACAGCATTTGGAGATTTTTTTTTCCTCTCACTATCTGGATGTTTCCTCTGTCTGTTCCTTTCATGACTCACAACATTGTATCCATTTTCTGTTCCTCTATTTCTGTCCTCTTTGCTTTCCTTTTTCCTGCTTCTCCTCTCTTTGCATCTGTTTGTCTCTGTCATATTGAACAATGCACTAAAGGATCTACATCATTACGGCAGTCTGTTTAGCTTCGATAGCGTCTAATTACGTACATTGCATACGTAACACTCATCTCTGATGTCGCTTTTAAGCTGTCAAGATGTGTTTTTGTAGCATCTCGGGGCAGTGGGAGATGCTTTTTGAGGTCAGGATTATGTTGTTGTCAAGGGAAAGAGACTGCATAGAACAAATCCCAATCAAGACAAAGTAATGCTACTGCAGTAAGATTTTACCCAAGCAAAAGAAGATTAACAGGTACAAAAAGACTACTTTTATCATTTTAAACATCAAGATCATTTTACTGATCACACTAAACAGGCAACAAAATTAGTTGTGTCATAACGTTCAATGCCTCTCAAGGAGATTTCCAGAGAAAATAACCCCAGTGATATCACAGAGATCTCATCATGACTTGGGGATTTGTGTAGAACAAATCCTACCATACAAACCAGGGGCATGAACTTTTGAAAAACTTGGATGTTTACAGGCAGAGATGGTTTGACAAAAAAAATCCACAGACTGTATATAAAAGATAGACATACTCTCCATGATGCCACCCGTTGGTTTGTGGTCTTCCATTTTTTAGCATCAATTTGTGTATTTCTGACATTGCCATATTGGTTTTTAAAAACTGGAAAAGACAAATAAGGTGATCTGACTGAAGAACCGAGGACACTGCACACTCATACAGTAGTGACTTGTCAATCACAACATACTGATGTCCTAAAGCACACACACACACACGCACAGGCAAAATACAGCATGGTCCTTCTCAATCTGGCCCCCCGACATCCTGAAAGGAAAACTAAAAAAAATCCAGTCCAAGATGGTGGAGTTAGTCTGCCGAACTGCAGGATGAGTCTCACAACAGCAGCCTGATGAGCCTCCTGGCAGGGAGATAAGAGACAGGAATGGACGGCGCTAACTGGTCAGCTGTGAAAATTTCAAATTAAAAATGCTGGGATTATTCCACAGTTTATTGATTGCGCTGTTGTTTTAGATGGATGAAAAAAGTTCAGTAATTTACTTGGTGGCCTGTAATATACCTGGGAAGCTTGACCAAGTAAATGACAGAAAACAGAAACAGATACAGAACAGAAAAATTAAACTCATCGTTCTATTTGGTTTTTCAATGTGCAGCCCTTTGCTTACTGTATCAAAGTTTGTTCTGGGCCTCTGACAAAAATATTTCCCACCCCAGCCCTAAAGCATACGCTGCTTTATTATTTATTTTGCTCTAAATGGGACCATTATTTACAAAATGTACACCGTGCTGTATTAAAATGAACTTGAATTGATTGAGACCATGAACTCGGTAGGAAACTTCTCATGACCAGGAACTTAAAATAAAGCTAAATCAAATTTAGTCTCCTTGTCTAAAGTGTGTTTGTTACAACACCACCCCTCCTCCCGCCTTACTTGCACGTTCCACTTGCCAAGACTCCTGAAAATTATTTCAAGAATGCTTACATGGGTCATTTCAGACCCTATGAACAGCCATTATTCTCATTTAGTTGGAGAACTTGTTCTGCGTACTACAACTTTCTGAAAAGCCTTTTGCAGCCTAAAATCCAAGGTTCATAAGCCACGCTGCTGCAGCTGTTTTCTTCCTTTCTACCTGTGTTTTACTGGCAGTTATTGTCTGAAATAGAAATATCCGTTTTAATTATAGACCACCAAAATAATCAGCTCTGCCCATCAGTCCCTTGAGAAAGTAACATGGATAGTTCCTGCATTTCATTCAATCCAGTGTTCAGCACCCTGGACAGCAGTCCTTAAACATTTTGTTGGTGAGTGTACTAAAATGTCCATCAGAGCTGTACACAATGTTATAGACGAGTCATTCTTGACCGTTTGGAGGATGCAAAAAAGGGATATCCTAATGTCATTATCTGTAATTTCATTTAAATATATCATGTGTAGTGAATGTAAGTCATTCACATTAAACTTAATTGTTAAAGTCTCTACAGGAGCCACTAATGGAGAGGAGGAGAAGCTCCTCTATCTCAGCTTGAAAGTTTGCAAAATTCCAACTGAAATATCAAAAAACTCCAAGGCACTCCCTTTTCAAAATAAAGTTAAAATGCCTTTATTTTTATATGTTTAACCTAAAAAACTCCTAGATGAATGAAAAGTCCATATGTTATCTTTAAAGACTGCAAGATCTTAGAAATGTATTTTCTCCTTGCTATACTCCAAACATACCTTAATATTGGCATTGATATTAATATTAATGCTAATACTAATATTAATGCTTAATATTGGCATTGATATCTATCTTTGGAGTATAGCAAGGAGAGGATAGATTTTGTAAACCTTGCAATCTTTAAAGATAACATAGAGACTTTACATACATCTGGGAGTGTTTTACGTTAAACATAACCATGCTGTGAAAATAAAGGCATTTTAACTTTATTTTGAAAAGGGAGTGCCTTGGAGTTGTTTGATATTTCAGCCTATGTGTATCCCTTCCAAAGAGCACCTCAAAGCACTCCTGAAAAACAATTGAAGCTTTTATACTCGTTGATAATTGCCGTTTGTGTTTAGTTCTTTCTCCAAAAATTGCAGAAATTAGCACAGAAAGCAGTTGATTTTGGTATGTTAGAGGACCTTAAGTTTGTATCATTCTATCTGGTGCATGTAAAAAGCTCAGCTAATCCCCAGCGCTACAACCCCGAGGCTAAAAGCTATGGCTATAGAACGTTTTTTTGTTTGTTTTTTAAATAGTAAAGCAATTTACACTTTTATATAAACACTTTGGCGGGTCTAAATACACTTAACCATAAAGAGAACTACATTTTCTTAAGATACCACATGCAGCTGCTTGACTGTGGGTTTTTTGCAGCTAACAGGAACAAGATGGTACAAAATAGTACATTGCCAGTATCCTAATCCCTCCAATCTGTGGATGTAGCCCAGACTGCCAAGTATGGCAAATTCTGTCCAAGCTGTGACACAGTATTTAGCTCACAATGTTGTCCAGTGTAGCTCAGACAGAGAATTCATTCTGGCTTTTCTTCAAGATTTCTATTACTTATCTGTCCTTTATATCTAAAGCCCTGATGTATTTCTAGGTAGTGATGTTCACAGATGCACACACACACACATACATACATGCACAGAACCACCCTACTAACCAACATCAGTCTCTCACACACACACACACACAAATGCACAGAGTTTCACCCTACCAGCCAACCCAAAGTTCTTTAAAAGTTCAGTTTTTTCCCCTGTTATGTGTTCATGTGTTCAAAGATGTATTGTACTGACTGATGCACAAATTTTTAGTATGGTATACTGTATGTTTCTAATGGACAGAGGTCAGGTAAAAGTAAAAAACAGAAAAGTCAATAATTTTACAAATAAGTGATCTCATGCTATTTTTTTTTTTTAACTTTTTTTAACTGCTGTTTTTCAGCTACATAAGCACTCCCCTTAAGCAGAGGAGTACAAGGACTACAAAAGTACCAATACTCATATAAAATACTAATAACCTTATATTAGGCATTGGTTGAGGTATTGGCATGATTTAAAAATCTTTCTTGAAGATTTTTAAATAGTTGGTATAAATGATGGTTCCTCTGTAGGTTTAAGGTTTAAAGTTTCTTCAGCCAGCAGCTGGAGCATCCTGAGCCTCCCTGCACAGAGGAAGTTATCTACGTTTGTGCTGGTGGCTTTAGGAAGCTCCTCTCACACACACACAGACACACCTATTGTCTGCATCCATTAGCTTTGCTTTGCTGCACTGACCTAGCACAGCCTAGACCTACTTTGTTGTTTGTGTGTGTGTG
>VUQI01019065.1:0-28479 GCA_015106735.1 Paratilapia polleni | reverse complement strand
AACTCTCTTAGGAAGCTTTCTTGTAATTCTTTAAGTAGTCTTCAGGAATAGTTCTCCAGGCTTCTTGAAGGACATTCAAAGCTCTTCTTTGGATGTTGGCTCCCTTTTGTTTTGTTTTAATGTTGAGGTCCGGGCTCTGGGGAGGCCAATCCATGACTGATAGTGTTCCATTGTGTGTTTATCTATCCAGGTATGCTTTTACTGTATTGGCAGTGTGTTTGGGATCATTGTCATGCTGAAAAATGAAGCTGTGGTTTTCCAGATGGTATTGCATGGTGGAGCAAACTCTGATGGGACTTTGCTGCATTTGTATTTACATTAGTTTTGACAAGGCCCCAACACCACTGGCTGAAATGCAGCCCCAAACCATGACAGAGCCTCCACCGTGTTTTACAGATAGCTGTAGACACTCACTGTTGTACCTGTCTCTTGATCTCCTCCGTAGCCTACATAAAATTTTAAGTGCCTTAACAAACAAACAAACAAAAAAAAACATTCCTCTGAAAATGGTCAGGTACAAGGACTGGAATGAAATTGACCGAAAAAGCAGCCAATGTCCAAAAAAAAACAAACTTTGAAAGACCTTCAGAAAGCCTGGAGAACTTTTGCTCAAGAGCACTTTAAAAAAATTTACAAGAAAGTCTGGCTCCTTGGAAGCAAAATATAAAGAAATGAGGGGTGGCTCAAGACTTATGCACAGTATTGTTTACTGGTGAACTCTGCACAGTATAACACCCCCTTATTTCATTGCATAGACATATTTGATATTACATAAAACAAACTACTGTGCAGCCATTTCTTACATTAATCTCACACTCTCACTAACTAAGATTAAAAGTGATAGCATCCACAATTTAGCTAGCTGGGCCAGTTTGCGATAATGGATTATAGAGACAGTGTGCTACATGTCATATTCCTCCAGTGGTGGGGAAAACAGCCTACCCCTTACTATGCAACTGAGCTCTAAAATGCTAATCAAATGCTATAGCCAGCCAAAAAAAAATAAATAAATAAATAAATAAATAAAAAAGTTTTCAATGGCTTATTTTAATGCCCTATATCTAGTTAGCTATTTGAAAGCTAATGTGAGCAAATTACTGCAGACTTGCTAAGATATCTGCAGATGTGACAAGGCTTGTCACATCTGCCAAGTCTGCCAAGTCTTGTCACTTGGCAGACATCTTAAAACCTCTCAGGATTATTTGGGCAGTTATATTTGAAGCATTATCTAAATTAACTTTAATTTCAAGTGTTGCCAGGACATAAAAACTGCATGTATAAAAACAGCAGCCAAATCTTTCTGAGAAATGTCTTAAGAGCCAAAATGCTGCCAAGATAGCACTTAATTAACCAGCTGTTAACTGTTTCTTTAATGTTGAGTAATAAACAAGCAGCAAACTCAAGGACTGAAAAATGAAGCCAAAGCAGAAGTGTCAAGAATTTCCTCTAATGGCCACTTGAGGCTGGCTCCAAAAACAAGCCAGTCCCCATAGACTCCCATGTTAAAATGCCCAACTTTACAGCATTAAAAAGCATGTTTACAGCCTGGTACAAAAAAATGATTTTGGCTTCTACTGATAGCTATGCACTGCATAATAACTATACAGTGGTTGAATATTTTTGTAACTCATCCATCTGGATACTGGAGTTAGGGACATGGCTACTTTGACTTACAGGTGTCCCAAAAGAGGAAGCGGCAGCCAATTGCTAGACCTCACCTCTGCTATCTGGAGTCACTGAACTGGACCTGTCCACTGAGTTTGCACTGTTGGTTCCTTTTGGAGCATTTTTCATGGAATTGTATGACATGTAGCATAACTTAAGTTTAGTGAGTGAAATTCTACTATCCATTTAGTCTGTTATACTGTGTCCAGTGGAACACAGTCTGTCCACTGCACCAGTACACTTTCTGCATTCAGCTTGTTAACCAAGTTTCCTAGCATTATGGTAACTTCAGGTTCCGAAAAACTAACACGGTGGTTGCCAAAATGCTAATTATGTGGTTTCAATATGAGTCCACAACCAATGGGTGATGCCACAGTGTCTACATCCAAATTTTATACACAGTCTGTGGTAATAAACAATGCCCACAAATAGTTAGTTTGTCATTTGTGGCAGAATGCACAGTGGTGTTAAGCTAAATAAATCAAAGGACATGTTATTTTCCGTGTCTGTGTATAGTTTAAGCAGCAGCTAGACATTTATCCAGAATTCCCCTGGCACTGTTGTTGCTGTAGCTAGCAGGAACTGGCTAAATTTGGCCTCAGAGGCTGGATTGTTTAAAGCACAAGCTCTTTACAGTTATATACAGGAGACCTTTGAATGGCTGAAAAGGTGAGAAGTTGGTGAGAACAAGATTCATGAAATGAAATAAAATGTGACCTTATGAAACAGAAGTGGCTTGAAATAAAACTGTTAATGGGGAAGTGACAACACTTTTGAAAGAAGGCACTGTGAAATAGAAAGGTATAATTGAAGACTAAAATAAAATCCTATGAAAAATAAATGAAATGATATTTTATAGCCACAAGTTTTAATCTTTTCCTTGTTGTGCCGTTGCATATACTTTACAGTTTTCTACTTATTCTTTTAAATTTATTTAGTACTTTTTAAAAATTTAACACTGAATACTCAAGAATTCAATAGGTCACTGTCTTAACCCATTTCCCCACTACAGTTAGACAATTGATCATGTAACCTGAAATGTAACCTGATTCAAGGTCTGTTTAAGGTCTGTGATTTAAGTGACTTTGAAGGTGGCATGGCTGTTGCTGCCAGGCAGGCTGGTCTGACTGTTTCACAAACTGCTGATCTACTGGGATTTTCCCACACAGTCGTGTCTAGGGTTTACAGAGAATGGGCCGAACAAGAGAAAAGTGGCAGTTCTCTGGGTGAAAATGCCTTGTTGATGCCAGAGGTCAGAGGAGAATGCCCAGACTGCTTTGCACTGATAGGAAGGCAACAGTAACTCAAATAACTCATTGCAACCAAGATATGCAGAAGAGCATCTCTGAACGCACAACCTTCAAGCAGATGGGCTACAAATGCAGAAGACCACACCAGGTGCCACTCCTGTCAGCTAAGAACAGGAAACTGAGGCTACTGTTCACATGGGCTCACCAAAATTGCACAATAGAAGCGTAGAAACGTTGCCTGGTCTGATGAGTCCCAATTTTTGCTTCGGATGGTAGGGTCAGAATTTGGTGTGAACAACATAAAAGCATGGATCCATCCTGCCTTGTATCAACAGTTCAGGCTGCTGCTACTAGTGTAATGGTGTAGAGGATATTTTCTTGGGATACTTGAAGCCCCTTAGTACCATCTGAGCATAATTTAAATTCCCATAAGTATTGTTGCTGACTATCACCATCCCTTTATGACCACAGTGTACTCATTTTCTGACGGCTGCTTCCAGCAGGATAACGCTCCATATCACGAAGCTCAAATAATCTCAAACTGGACAAAAATCTCTGAGGAGTGTTTCCAGCACCTTGTTGAATCTATGCCACGAAGAATTAAGGCGGTTCTGAAGGCAAAAGGGAGTCCAACCCACTACTAGCAAGGTGCACCTAGCAAAGTGGCTGGTGAGTGTATACAACATGTAGTAGGTACTAGTATAACATGTAGTAGTAGGTCTCAGTATACCAAGACAAACCTGAAAAAAATCCAAACCCATGTTTTAGTGGGGCAACTTAGTTTTTGTATCTTTGAGATAAAACTGCTTTCACAGATATGATTCATCTTGCATTTGATGTTCCACGTGGTTCTATTTTGGGTCCCATCTTTTTTAATGAGACGTTTATAAACAAAGCAAAACACAAACAAAACAAAGAAACAAAAAAAAAAAAAACCAGTGGAATATTCTTTGGTTTAATGCCTGTTAGTTACTTAGATGACTTTATTTAGGCTCTATTCAAAAACTCAGTGCAGTGCAGTGGGCTCACCACCACCACTGACATCGCTCAAGTCTATCCTAATCCATAAGAGGATTACATTACCTCGTTGACAGGATGCACACATGACACATGCAAAGTTTAAACACAGGAAATACAATTTTACAACAGAAATGTATGTAATAGATAATTTAACTTACTTTCCCTGCCTTTTCTTGAAATGACATGGCCACACACTAAACACCTGACAGACAAAAGCTGTGTGAGTTACTCGCAACGTTTCTGCCTGAATATAGGAAGATTTAAGTAAAATGTAAGATTAAACTGAGTGGTAAAACTTTTGGTGAATTTATATGCACAGATTAGGAGAGGAAGTAACAAATAAAGAGCAAGAAGGCTCTACGTCACTGGGTCCTCCTCCACAGGAAGCTTTCTGCAGCCCACAACCCTACATCGGAAATGCTATTTTAGTAGGTCTGCCACATCACGACATGCAGGAAGACATGCACTTACAGGTTTATTTGGAAGTGTTGTTTCAGTCAGGCTTGATCCCATTGTTTTATAACAGGAACACATCGTAATTAGGGTTTTTCTTTAAAGACTCAGGGATCAATAAACAAAATGTGGAAGTGGATGGAAACCAGACTAATTTAGAGTTTATGTAAGCAAGGAGAGAGTGTGTCTTAGTCTAAAGCCTTTCAATTGTTATTGCATTGTAGCCACACACTTGTATATCTGTAAACACAGACGCAGCATAACAGACATTATAACACAAACATTAAAATACACAGATGGTTAATGTGTCTAGGATATCACTCTAGTGTAATGTCTGAGGTGATAAAGATGATTTTATAGCACACAGGGAGGAATGCAGCAAGATAAGAAAAGCAGCAACAGAAATGTGGCACACACTGCCCTCTACAGACTGTAGATTGTCTCTGTAATGTACATATGAATCAAATATTGTAAAGGGTGTCTATGAAGCACAGTATCTGGCATAAGTATAATAGGTGTGTGTGTACAGGATCCAGTAAACACAGAAGGTGATTATTATTGTGAAAAACCAAAATCAAGGAAATACAACAAATGCTTTCATTCAGAGCTTGTGTTTCCCTTTCAGCTGCCATCCAGTATGCTGTGCTTTCACTGGTTGTGGGTACACCTTTATTAGACAGCCAACAGTAGATGGACGCAAAGGGAACTGCTGTTGTTGCTTTTTCCAAAACCTCATAATGGCCTGTCAAATAGGACATGTTTTAAAACATCTGAAGCACCAGGAAAATGCCTATCAGATAAAGAGAAGCAAGAAAAATTGTGAACACTTTCAGAATTTCTAAATTGAATACTGACGAAATGTGGTTTCATCTTCCTCAAATTCTAATTTACAGCCACCAAAATCTGATTAAAGTAAAAATATCCCAACAGTTTTTATTTCTTTACTGAACACACTCGGTAATCACTCAGTGCAGCCTCCAACAGACATTTCCTGTAGGTGCTTATGAGGCTTGCATGATTACAAGGAGCTCATGAAATTAGTTTAGGAATATTGCTGTGAAATCCTAATTGGACTGCTCTCTTCTTAGTTGGGGTAAATAGTTTTTAATTAATGCTGATTATTTATACATTTACAACCTGAGTTAGAATCAGGAGAAGATACCAGTGTTGTCTTGCCTGGTTCCTGTACCAAAGAGGTCGTTAACATCTGAACTTAATAACTTTCGACCAGCTGCCCTCACATCACATGTGATGAAGCTGCTGCAGAGGATAGTTTTGTTCCACCTGAGACCACAGGTGAAAACATCTCTTGACCTTCTGCAGTTTGCATACGGACAAAATTTGGGAGTGGATGTGTTAGGATTGGGGCAGGCTGGGTTGTCTTTTGGTGTATTTTTCTCCTTTTTGCTTTCAGGTGGTTGAGTGTGCTGTTCTCTGCTGTCTCCACCCACAGGTGGAGTCGCTGTTTCCTGGGCTCGCTCCTCGCACACCTGCAGCTCGTAGAATCATCTGTGCTGAGTACTTAAGGACCAGCTGTGGCAGTACGTCTCTGCCACATTGTTGCATCTACAGTGGTGGTAACTAGGCCTCCTATGTTTAATGGCTGCTTGGTCATGCTTTGCTCCTTAACTCGTTTCTGTTTTTTCCAGTGATCTACCTGAAGACCTTGACTTGCTCTCTGTGACAATTCCTCGCTCGTGCCGCTGCACACGACTTCTGGGAGTTCCTGTGGAATTAAGTACTTACCTGTAACTCACCTGCCTGCCCACTCTCCATCGACCAACCACCCCTCCACTGGTAAACCAAACGTCACTCCCAACTAAGAATCCTAAATCCAATCTCTACAACCCAATATCTTCACTCTGCTGCTGCTCACTGTCACTGAGTGCCTCTTTCTCTCTCCGCAGACCCTCTCAGCACGCCACTGCCTTGTTAAGCTCCATTTTGCTTGTTGTAAATAAACCCTTTTACTTGCATGTTAGTCATCTGAGTCTGCTCCTTGGGTCCTGCCAAAACAAAGTCATGACAGGATGACCTGCTCCATATGCTTACTCCCAGATAGGAAAGGCTGCACAGTGAGGATCCCCTTTTTTAACTTCTGGAGTGCATTTAGCATGACCCAGTCTCTGCTACTGAGGGAGAAGCTACATGAAATGTCAGTAAACCATCAGTCCACCATGTCATGAGATTGGTCACTGCTCTGTCTAATTTTATGATGTCTAGTACAATAGGACTGTGCTGTCGCATTCCTGTTCACCTCGTACACCTCAGACTTTAAGTACAGCTCTGGGTCACGCCACCCACAGAAATACTCGATTCTGCAGTGGCTGGATGTATTAGTGATAGGCAGGACCAACACAGAGGCTGTATAGGGGATGAGCAGGCTCTATGTCTTAAAGAAGCTGAGGTCCTTCGACATTTACAGCAATATGTTAGAGATTTTCTATCAGTAAGTTGCGGCAAGTGCAGTATACTTTGCTGTGGTCTACAGGGAGAGCATCATCAGAGCTGGTGATACCAAGAGACTGAATAAACTGAAAGTAAAGTCCGGCTCTGTGATTGGCTGCAAACTGGACGCTTTTGAAGCTGTGGTGGAGAGGAGGTCATTGTACAAACTGTTATCCATCGTGGATGATCCTGACCACCCTCTGCATCACTTGTACAGCACTTTCTGTAACAGACTGATTCAGCTGCCCTGCTACAAGGACAGATAGAGGAAATTGTTCATACCTCATGCAGTAACTCTCTACAGTGCAAAACATCTGTCTAGTAGAGAATCATCTGTTCTCTCATGTTTACAGTTTATTTAAATCTTGCACAGTACTTAACACACACTAAGACCCTGTCACTGTCTACGCTTTACACTGTTACACCTTACGCTGTTAAAATGAGTCACTTAATGCCATGTAATAGTCTATTTTTACTACATTTAGTTAGCCATTTTAAATTCTGTTTTTGCTTGTTTTACTTTATTGTATTTATTTTGATGTCACATTAGTTTTTTTACTTAAGATATTTATTTTGTCACACTATATTTTATTTTATTGAGCTACATACCATTCTACTTACTTAAGCTATTTGTTATGTTTGTTGTGTTTAACTTAATTTTTAACTGCTGTAAAGAAGGAACTTCCCAACTCTGTAACAAATAAAGTATCTTATCTTTATTTATCTTAAGGCCAGGCCATTTGAAAAATGAATTTTCTTCTTTTTCAACAGAATGGTGTCTTGTTGCATCAGGCAACCTCTACCAAACTTAAGGTCATGGACCCTGACATCTTCTTGGAAGATTTCTTGATACAAATTTGAAGTCATTGTTCCCTCAGTCTTTGGAAGCCATCCAGACCATTAGGTAGCATTAACCATGATGTTCCCTCCTCTCTGCCATACAGTTAGAATATTTTGGTGTGCGCTGTGCCTTTGTTCTCTCAACAGATGGCGTTCAACTTTTCTCTCAACATCTTTATGTTCATGTGTTTTCAAGTTCCCATGTGAAAGCAACAGGCAATATATTGTATTTTATTGCTTGGAGTGTTGAAGTAATGTGCTGATAGCCATTTCCACTATATAATTTCTGAAATTATCATGATTACTGCTGGTACTAATTTGAGTAAGCAATCTGTAGGTCACCCTGTATGAACAGCTACTCATGGTTACAACCAAACACCATACTACAAATTAACAAAAAATACAGTACTGTGCAAAAATTTTGAATCACCCCACATTTCTTTATATTTTGCTTCCAAGGAGCCAGACTTTCTTTAATTTTTTAAAGTGGTCTTGAGCAATAGTTCTCCAGGCTTTCTGAAGGTCTTTCAAAGTTTTTCTTCTGACATTGGCTGCTTTTTCACTCATTTTCAGTCCAGTCTTTGTACCTGACCATTTTCAGAGGAATGTTTTTTTATTTCTTAAGCCACTTAACACTGACCTATGAATCATTCAAGCATAAAAAGGCACCTAACTCAAGGGATGAACCAGAGTTGTTTCTACACATAACAGACAACTTAGCAAAGAACCAGTTTTAAGTTGCATCTTTAGGCACTTTGTTACTAGCAGCCTGCTGCAAAAACACTTAATTTGTTCCCATTTCTTTATTGGAATCTATGAAAAATGTCAAAGACAACAAAGTTTGACAGGCCTAAAAAACTATCTACAGCAGATGCACAGTATCTGAAAGTCATGTCTTTAAGAAATCCAGCAAAGACCTGACACAGGACCTGCGAGATGCATCTGGTCCTTCAGTTAATCCACCTAAATGGACTGGTACTTATATAGCGCTTTTCTACTCAGTTTTGTGTACTCAAAACACTTCATAGTACATGCCACATTCACCCAGTCACACAGCACTACACTTAAGTGCTTACTAACATTCACACACACACACTACGTGGGGTTCAGCATCTTGCCCAAGGATACTTCAGCATGCAGACTAGGGGAGCCAGGGATCAAACCACTGACCTTCCGATTAGTAGACGACTTGCTCTACCTCCTGAGCCACAGCCACCCACTGAACCAAACAATGACAGTTAATGACGCTAAGTATCTTTGAGCATGAGAAGAGAACCTGGAGCTTGTTATCCAGAGTACTGTGAGCTTTTAGCTGCATATTAATATGTTAAAAAATTAACCATTTGTGAATATGTGTGTGTATGAAATGATAAATTGCTATTATAAATACTGTGTATTTATAGTGTATGATTAAGTTCTTAAGTTTTTACATAGAGTGTCACCTGCTCTACTGTATATTAGTGTGAACTGTGTCTGATTTTAGGTCTCTAATTTATGGTCAGCAAACGAGACAAGAAATAAGCCTGATTTTAAAATAAGGGGGCTGGCAGGATGTGTTGTTCTTTCTGTATGCATGTGTAATCTCTGTAACTTCAGGCAAGAAGGTTGTGACTGTGCACCAAATGTGACTGGCTGCATGCTGCACTGAGCGTGTGTTTGTGTGCCTTTGCTACAAAGTGAGAAATCTAAAAGTCTTTTGGCCAGGCAGTACAATAATAAAGTTTGCTTTGGACAGTTTGGGGGGACAACACGAGTTATTTGCTCAGACAGACAAAGAGAGAGAGAGGGGGACAGTCACACATACACAAAATGGAAGGAGAAGGAGCAGAAGAGTGAGCAAGAGACAGATGGGGGACAAAACTAAATGGATCCAACACATCCCCACTGATTCTGACAAATGGCAGAGTGACAGAGTGAGACGACTGCAAGACACACACACGCTCTCTGTCACAACTAGAAGCATCAATAGTCGCGTGTCACACTGACAATGGTTGAAATTCAAACAAGTTCAAGCCAGAAAAGTACAGCAGATTCAAGTAGCAAATAATTGAGAGCAGTCTGAGACACACACATATACACTAACACATACACAAACACCACCCACCTCTTCTACCCTTTCACTGCAGGCTTGCAGACATAAGGGAAGCATGCCTGTCACAGCACACTATGCCAACAGCTAGAAGCGACAGCCTGACTGAGTGGTCTGGCAGCAGTACAGATGCTGTTATTGATCTGTCTAGAAGTCAAGTTATATTGAGAAACGTAAAAGACTTGACTAGTTAACATCAAATGCTACTGCTGAGCACATGCTACTACTGTATGATGTATGATGGACATATGATGGATACAAAGTGAACAAAACAGCAGAGATCTTCAGATGTTTTTTTGTTGTTGATGTCAGTGATGAAACTTCAGTCCTTGACAGGTCTGTTCACTTTTTTCATTTCAGACTAAAATATACACTGAACTGTATAAGATATAATAACATATAATCTAAACACAAGATGTGCAAAAACAAATTCAAAAAGACAAGATGAGGTAAGATTTACTATATGCAAAATGAAGTGCTCAATAAAGTCTGACCCATATGTCAGTTGGCAGTCATCAGCCCATATTGTCCTAACACAGATCAGTATCAGAGTATATGTTGTCTAATATTTAACCTTATTTATTTATTTACATAGGTCTGTACAATGAAAAAGGAGGGGCTTAGCAGGGTAAGTTTTGGTTTAACTCTGGGTTTTCAGGGTTGCAAAGGTAGTTCAAGTACCAGGATTCACCATTTTAACTGATGAAGCAGACCTAATCTGCTTTGGAGCAGGCAATTTTCCAAATAAGATATCAATAGGTACAAAAACCACTGTCTACTGACCGAGCAGTCCTCTAGAAAATAGTGTCACCATTCCTGGAACCTGTGGACATGATTATTGAGAGGATCTTGTCAGGGTTTTGAGTTTGTGAATTTATAATTCCTTTTGGTTTTGAATATGAATTATATTTAAGTTTTTTTTCGGGTTTATTTTGTTTATAGGTGGGAACTATTTATATTCATTTCTTCAGTGACTCTTGTGTTTTTCTTTCTTGTCCTTTGTATCTTGGAGTTTGGAAATCTTGTTTATCTTCTGATGGTTTATTTTTTAGCCTTGTAAATCAAGTCTTTTGTTGGTTCTAGTTACTTATATGGTTATGGTTATCCTTTAGTTAGTTCCCTTTGTGTTTCCATTCTGTTCCTCCTTTTGTCTCATCTTCCAGTGTGCCCCTCTGTCAAGTTAATCCCTTCTCTCTGTCTAGTTCCATCTTACTTCCTGTTTTATTTTGGTAGTCCTCGTCTCTGGTGCTTTGTAGTTAGTTTTACTTCCTGTGTCTTGTCAACCGTGATTAGTTCCACCTGTGTGCCCAGCTGTTCCCTATATATTGTCTCAGTTCTCCTCTGTCCTTTGCTGCATCATCCCTCATGGTAGTGTGTTTTCCTGTTCTGTGTTCCTTGAAGATTTCTAGTGTCTGGATTCCTTGCTCCTGTCTTGGTTTAGTTTTGATTTTGGATTTTGTAAGAGCTCAGCATTAAAGCTGTTTTTTGAGTTTATTCCCCGTCTCCTGAGTCCTGCATTTGGGTCCACTTCCTGTCTGCCACACTGCTGTACCTTGACAGATCTGAAGTTTTTAAAGATGGTCTGAAGTCTTTATATTTTCATTGTGAGCCTCAATGAGAAATATAGATTCTATTTAACTTTATTCCTTGCTTTTTTTTCCCCTTTGGCTACAAATACTTTTAAAATAATTTTTATTAATTTTATAATTTTTGTTTCATAAGACTGAATATAGTGATATGATCCTAAAACAGGGCACCTAATGCAACAGTCACACTAGGGAAAACAGTGGTTGGGGACCGTGGCACGACCAAAATTATTGCAACAGAACTTGCAATCTTGTTGCCTTTGAAATGGTTGCTTTGAAGATGGGGATTGGGTCTACGACCACTCGCAGTCAGTTACCATCTTCAAAGTGATTTGGGGGCTTCAAGATGGCAATAAAACGGGAATAAGATGGAGTCAATCTGCTACCAGTCTGCTATCAGTTTGCAGCTGAATGGGGTCAAGTTGGCAATTACATGCAATCTGTTTGTAATAATACCGCAATTAACTGTGATAAATAGGTAAAAATTGCAAATCTGTTGTCATCTGTTGTGCCAGCTGTGATTTAAACGAAGGAAGCAGTGGATGTTATGGTGATGTGCAGGGTATCAGTGTGAGAATGGAAGCAGCCCAAAAGTTTATCAAGGAACCAGGTTGGTATACTGTATTTATAGTCCGTTGTCAGTGCTATTTATTTCATGAAATAACATGACGATCTGTGATCAACAGAAGCGAGAGAGGGAACAGATTTTTCTATCAGTTGTGTCAACATGCCCCACTTGTGTAATGGGTAAGCTAAAGCAAGGTTGGAGCACTTGGAGTTGATTGGTGTCTTTATATTGAATTGCCATGTGAGCCTAGCAGACCTTACAGGAATATTTTATTGTAATTGGTATTTTGGTATAGACTAGCCAAAGTTTCACCATGTGCCTTTCTGCTTTCAATAAGCATGACATCCTGTGTTTTCTGTCTAAATTCAGCCCTACCTATTGTTATTGTTTGTTCTGTGTCATTCACTCACTGTCAGCCAAGAACAGAAACCTTCTGTTTCTACTTTCCTACAGTCTCCAGCCCTTCACAATCATAACAACAAATGCAGTATTTCTCAAGTTGTTTTCTTTACTCCCAGATTTGGTGCTTGCTTTGTTGAAGTTGGTTCCACTTGAGCTGTGCTTGTCAACCGCTGCTGACAGAGACATTTATTGTCCTGTATGTGCTTAGCGTTTGAAAGTAAAAAATAAGGCGTCCATGAATACTCTGGTTGAATTTATTCAGTAGTAAACTATATAAAAGAACGATGAATATCTTTTGTAGTTCCCAGCACACGATAGTACTGTGTAGGGCAGTGTGTAGGCTAAGCTGGTAGCTCTTTCCAGTCCTGTCTAATTATGCCACTTTATTTTTTCACTTTTTCGGTTTTAATGTTGGTTTTGGCCACTGCAATTTTCATGGATGTGACAAATTTGTCTATAAAAGCAAACATCACCAGACAATGTAATCACCAGTTAAACCAGGACACCTGCAGAAGACCTGCAGACTATATTTACACACACACAAATTCTATTTAATTCAATTTGATTTATAGTTCAGTTCACAACAACAGCCGACTCCTTGCACGTTTTCTTGTAAAGACCCTACAGTATCAAAGAGAGAACCCCAGTCAGACGATCCCTTTTGAACAAGCTTTTGCCAACAGTGGGGAGGAACAGGAAGAGACCTCCAGCAGAACCAGGCTCAGGGAGGGGCAGCCATCTACTGCAACTGGTGAGGGGACAGAGAAGAGAAGGCTTTAGGACAACTGCATAATAAGGAATTACAACAGTCTAGTCTAGAAGTAAGAAATGCATGGACTAGTTTTATCAGCATCACTAAATTTTTTTTATACACGTTCCTAATTTTGGCATTATTGCACATATGAAAGAAGGCAGTTCTAGAGATTTGTTTAATCTGTGAATCAAAAGACATATCCTGGCCAAAAATGACTCCAAGGTTCCTCACAGTAGTATTCAAGGCTAAGGGAATGTCAAATACAATAAATGTAGTTTTAAAGTAGACCTTATGTCTTTAAGACATGCCCATAGTTTAAGTAACTGATTTGTGTCATCTGGCTTCATAGATAAATATAACTGGATATCATCCGCATAGGAATGGAAAAGTATTATAGTGTTCAGTGCTCAATATAGTATTTTTTTAAATAATATTGCCTAATGGAGGCTTGTATTGTCCCTAGCGAATGTAGCTAAACTCAGGCTTCCCAACAGTTCTGTCAGTCAGAGCAGTTTGTTGCTGGTTACATAGCCTAATTTCACAAAAGTGTGGGAGCATTGTGTTATTGGCAACCTACAAACTCTGTAACTTGCAACTTGCAACTGTTGCTGCAAGTTGCGCTGCTAAATTGTGGTGGCCTTCAAAGCTATGTTTATGAGTCCTGACCAGCGACTCGCAGGTTTAAAGAAGGGTCCCATCTGGCTGGTGGATTCAAACTAGGATCTTGCCGTGGGTTGACAGTGCTAACCACTACATCACTGACCTGTCCCAAGTATTTTACATGCATGTGGTCTGAAGTATGTCCACACCCTTCAGTGGACATTACTTATAATACTATGTGGGGATTTTGACTGCATGGAGTTTGTGAACACATATTTGGTCCACAGCTTCTTCCCAACAATTTTGACATTGACTTTATATCTGCGTAGTAGTTTTCAATGCTAAAAACCAAATCTACTACTAATTATCAGATACAGGATCAAGAGGTCACTTTTCACCTTAACTAAAGAAACAATCAGAACTGGCAAAGAGAGTACAACACACAAAGAATACTTTAAGTGTATTAGAATTACAAAGAAAAGGTCAACAGGAGATTCTTGGTTACCTACAGGCCATATATGCATGTCATGCAGGTCAGTCTGGCTCACTTGAGTTTTTTGGGGAGTGCTTGAGTGAGTTTCACCAGCTGCTGTGTGCTTTCACACAGATAATTATCCAGATTATTATCCTGCATTTGATTCCACTCGCACTTTCCAGCGCATTTTATACATCTGAAACTAAAGATTATTGATTTATATTGAAACCATTCAGATTCCAAACATCTTAAATCAAAGTCTACTTAATAGCATTTTCCCAAGCTTTCAACCTCATCTCACAGTCATTTGCTCCAGTTTAACAGAGACATAGGACAGAACACAGATCAGATCAAGACCTGGATACAGAACATTTGCAGATTAACCTACTATATTGGTATGAACACTAAAACAAGTGTGTGTAAGGGAGGGTTGCATGGGTGTGTATAATGCTATTCAGTTTGGTAGGAAGTGTATAGGATAAATAAAAGAAAAAAACAACAAACAAACAAAAAACTGTGTTTTCCCCAAGCCACAAGCACCAGACCAACATAAGATCAGTAGGATAAGTTTGTCCAGATCAGCAATGTTTTTGTTTTGCAGTTTTTTTTTTAATTTACCATGATTGGTATTTAGTTTGGTTCTTTGGACTGATAAGCCGTTTTGACAGGTGGAAACTGTCCAAAACAGACACCTCAGGAAGGAGCATGTTTATTAGCGGGTCAGCAGTCTAGTGACTTCCATGTATGTGTATTTGAAAGGAGTTGAGATTTGAGAGTAGTGAATGAATAAATGAATGAATGAGTAAGTAACTAAATAAGTAAATAAAATTAATAGAAAAAAAATCATCATTCAAATCATCAGTATGTACAGAGGAGGTCAGGAGAGAGTTACAACAGTGAGTGTCTACAGCCATCTGTAAAACATGGTGGAGGCTCTGTCATGGTTTGTGGCTGCATTTCAGCCAATGATGTTGGAGATCTTGTCAAAACTGATGGAATTATGAACACAGAAAAGTAGCATCAGATTTTGATCCACCATGCAATGCCATCTGGAAAGTGTCTGATTGACAGCAGCTTCATTTTTCAGCATGACAATGATCCCAAACACACTGCCAGTGCAGTAAACCATACCTGGATAGAAAAACACACAGTGGAACACTATCAGTCATGGATTGGCCTCCCCAGAGCCCGAACCTCAACATTATTGAAGCAGTGTGGGATCATCCTGACAGAGATCAGAACAAAAGGCAGCCAACATCCAAAGAAGAGCTTTGAATGTCCTTCAAGAAGCCCGGAGAACTATTCCTGAAGACTACTTAAAGAAAATACAAGAAAGCTGCCTAAGAGAGTTCAGGCTGTGTTGAAGAATAAAAGTGGTCATACCAAATATTGACTTTTAAGCTCCTTAGATTTGTACCAACTCTGTATTTGCCTTATATACTATATTTCCATGTATGTTTGCACGTTTCAATAAATTGCTGCAGCTATTTCCCATTTTCCTAGCAGAATAGGAAGACTTTTCCACAGTACTGTAGGCTTGTTGTCAAAATGCTCATCTCACCCCCTTTCATCCAAGCACCTCAAGAACCACAGTCTTATTTTTATATCATATGGTAATTATGTTAACATGTCTGGTGTATCTGTAATCCATCTTTCCTAATAGCTTAATCCAACTAGAGTTGCGTCAGACAGTGTACACCCTGGACAGATCGCCTGTCCATCACAGAACTAACACAGAGAGGCAGACAACCATTCATGCCCACATGCATACCTACAGCACGGTTCCTCCTCACATAAATGTATAATTTATGTGGGAGGAAACTGAACTGGAGCACCTAGAGGAAGCCCACACAGTCTAAGAGAGGACTCCACACAGATAGGTCTGAACATTCTTGCTGTGAGGCAACAGCACTGACCACCACTAACCACTCACTATCGCCCACCCAAAATAATAGTTAAAAAAGAAAGAAAGAATAGGAAGAAGAAGAATTCATCAGAATATAAGTAAAGCATATGTGTTTTGACACATCGCAAAGAAAAAAAAAACATATTTAAGGGGTTATCAGTTGTCAATATTATTTGATGATTAATTTTCAGCTCTTTGGTAGATCAGTCATCTAGATTTTTTTGAACTGAATATCAAACACCAGAAATGCTTATTTTACAGCCTCCAGAGGATTCATCAGCAACAGCAGCAGCCGCACAGATACACATCCTGTCAATTATGTGAGCTCTTTGGACTTCAAAGCTCTGTTAATCAGTAGCCTGTTTACTGATGTGCTGACCTCCTGTCCTATCAATTACAGCAAGTTAGTATCAGAACTGCTGTCTTCTCTGTGTGTGTGTGTACTCCTCACCCAGTCATAACATTACCAACACTAATTGAGTGAGTCCAGAAATGAGAAGCGTGCACAGGTCCTCCCTAAGGGGTAAACAGTAAAAGCCTACATCCCACACACACACACATGCATGCAGAGAAACTCGTGCTAATGTAATTGATTTTCTAAACACTTCCATACTTTATGGTCACTGCCAAATGAAAACTTACTCAGATAGGTTGGAGGCTAATGTCAAATGAGGTAGAATTACTTCTCTCTGCACCCACTGCCATGCACAACTCTTTTTAAAGTCCACTCAAATGTTGCTGCTGGAAAAGTTTTTCTCAGTCAATCTTTTAGAGTGATGGCCCCTAAGATTCTTTATTCATTGCTTTGTTGTATGTTCTACTTTTGGTCTTTGATTTTATTCATTCTATTCTTTAGAGATTTGCAGAGCAGAATCTACCCAGCCTCAGAGAGGGAACCTAGGTCCCTGAGATTTATTGCTTTATTGAGATGCACTTTTTAATGGGAGCAGAATCCATCACTCATTCTCAGTGGTCCAGCACATCCCAGTCGTTCTTCAGACACGCCTGACTTTGTACCACTAATAATAGAAAATAGAATAGAAAACATTACACAGTCACAGACTCCATCAATTTTTTTCCCCAGCAATTTTATTTATATTAAATATTAACAGTAAAGACACAGTGGACAAAAAATAGTTCTCATATGAAGAAACAAATGTGATGGTGACAAAAACCTGGACAGAAAGTGAAGAAAAATACTTTGGGTAAACATATACAGCAAAGCATTTTGACCACCGATTAGTCCTTTAAAAGAAGTTCTTGTCAAAGAGAGAAAATTTCTAAACTTTTAAGAAGGACCAAGTAAAGGCTGAAGAGTTTTTTTTTTTTCTTCCTCCACATCCATGTGGGTGATTTATTTCTAATAAATTGGCGGACTAACTGGTCAGGGGCTCACAGCGTGAGTCTCCCCAAGAGTTTTCTACCCTTTATGACACGGATGTCAACCTGAACAGCAAAAAGCAGCTTTAATCGATTATCATCATCCACTTTCTCGAGCAAAAGGTTGGAGAAGGGAAACACACTAAATTTATTAAATTTGTCAATTTGTTTTCTGCCAAGGAGAGCTTGAAAATATTTGCTAATAGCTCAGACCTCAGATGGCAATTAATTGTAATTACCTCTTGTTAATGAAAAAAAAAAGTCAAATTTTTGTTGTGTTTTCATCTCTTGTGTGCCAGCAAGCAACATATTTGATTCCTATTATCAATTGTCATCATACAGGAACACAAAACTGTTCATGAACCATTAACAAATCACTAATTTATGTACAATTATTAATTCAAAAAGATACAATAAGTGCATTAAAGAGCTAGGACAGCATAAAATCTCTGATTCAATAAAATTCTAACAAGAACATTTTTATTGTCATTTCCGTTGTGGTTATTACCTTGACTAATACCTTTATTTATTAGTGCCAACGCTTCTTATGAAACTGCTCCTATGGCAATAAATATAAATAAGGCAGAAACAATAAATAACTCCACAACACATGTATGTAGTGTCTTGAATCGACAACATGCTGCTAAGTAAAAATAAAGAGTTGAGGTTTACAAGGTACCGCGTTTGCAGACTCTGGCTTCCTTAACAACAGTTTATTCTTTTGATCTGGAAGGGAAAAATGTCTTTACATAAGACCAACCAATGCCACATTTCAACTGCCATCTTAGTTTTAAGGTGTTCCCATCATGACAAGTGACAGAAACAGCAGCCTACCTCTGTGGTAAGTTTTAAATTTAAACACAGCTGAAACGAGTCCAGCTGTTTCCTAACACAGTGAAAAAAAATAACACCTGAGTGGGCAGTGCAAACAGGGTTAAACACTCTCTTAAGACGTTTCACATGCTGTCAACTAAATTATGATGCATGCATAGACGAGGGATGTAAATAGAATTTCTTAAGAGGTCAGCCAGCAACAAAACATTGTTCCCCTCCACCTGTAAACAAAACTGAGCAGGGAGTGTTTAGTTCACATTACAGCTGGGGTTTTCAGTCCAAGTCCTCAGGAGCCATATCACCACGCCTGTCTTTCCTACCAGGTAGTTAATTGCATGTGTAAAATTACTCCCCAACTACAAAATTGGAATGAAAATCCAGAATCTGTAACAGATACACTGTATGACAATCCAAGCTCTGGGTAAGTAGCCTAGGCAGAGGAGAGAGCTAGAGCGGAGAGACCAGGGGTGTGATAGAGGGGCAAGGAGGAGGAAACACAAAAGGATGAAAGGAATAGAGAAATAAAAGCAGCTGCAGATCACACACTATAGAGAGGGATGGAGGGAGAATAAGTATACTGTATACATGACAAAATAAGAAAATATGTAGACAGTTGAAAAAGAAGAAAAACAGACTGGAAGGAGAGTTGTAGCTTCCACGGATGGGAGCAGAGCTGCCATCCTTCAAGCTTTTCTTCACTTCTACCAGGCCCTTGACTCGTGAGGTGTACATTACAACACACACACACACGATTTATACAACTACCCTACAGCCAGGTGCTGGGACAAGAACAGACAAGGTCGAGAACTTCTCTGAAATCTCACACGGTCTGTAGACACCGGGAGCTGTGAACTGCTCATCTGCACTCGGCAGAGGTGCACGCTCCCACCACCTGGCTAACATTAGGATATTTGTGTACTCTAAACCTGTCGGGAGAGGTGGGATTGTCCAGTAGTCTTGTCAGTGGAGCAAATATATTCACCAGTGACAGATTGAACAGGTTGTTATGCAGTCTAGTTGTAAAAAGTTTCCTCACTTATTAAAAGTTACACGTCTCCAAACTGTGAATGATGTATGACTCAGCAGGTCACGGAGGTTAATGTCAACTTCAAACAAAATGTATGTGTCCCAGTGTTCAAAACAACGTAACTGCTATTATACCAAATGCCATCTCATTAGGTCAGTTCTTTAAAATGTAACCAACACAACTGAGATCAGGAAGATCAAATAAGGCTAACACATGAGGACTGGGTATCAGAGAAAAACTCAGTGCTCAGTCTTCTTACAAATGGGATCGTTTGTAAAATGTTTCTTTCCTTTCTTTATTTATTAGATCGAGTATATAAGTTTTTGCACCATACTTGTTCTACCATTCGTTTCTCTAAAAATAATCAGACTGATTAATTTCATCAGTAATGCCATTTGTTGAAACTGTTCTTCCTTTTGAATCTCAAAAATGGATATATATGTAATGCCAAGTAGAAAAGCACCAAGTATCACCATTTAATACCCAGCCCTAAAGAAGACTTGAAGAGTTTCACTCCCAAACCTGATACTTTTTTCCCTCATTTTGGAAAAGCTGGTTGTTCCAAATTGAAAAATCGCTCTCCATTCAAAGACGATTTTGTTAACTTTACATAGGTGTCATATTGTTCATATAGCAGGCATCTCATTTTTAAATGAAACTCTTCATTTCAACTTTTATACTGTACTAATCTAACATCGCAGGTACACGCTGATTCTTATTCATATATAATGCGGGTAATATTGCAGCATGGTATTTCTACAAAAAAAAACAGTGGTCCAGTTTTAAGCATAAAATAGATCTAATTGTTTTTGTGAGCAGAAGGAGGGGCATTTCTTTCTATACAAACAGGCTCTTAGAGGTTATGACATGTTTGAATCTCTTCTTTAAACACTGAGATTAATCTTGACACTAAGACACTGTTATGAAAAGACTTCAAAAAGTCACCCCGATCCTGGTTTTGTTGCAGTACAAAAGGCTCACCTGTATTTTTTTTCATAAATCTTAGAAAGCATGCAGTAAAAGGATTGCATCTGTTCATCTAAATATGTTTCTTAATCTGGACCTTAAGTGGACATCAAGCAATGAGGATTTGATCTGATGCAGGATTTGGCAATGTGAGAATATATCCTTACAAGCACAAATTATGGTCAGTCCCATAGTTCCTTAAGCAGCACACGGTTTTCACCATTAAAAGCTGGCCAAATAAATGGATAAAAAATACATTTTTTAACAATGCACACGTCCCATCTCTGTTCAGTTTCACCACTCTGTTATTTGTGCAGATAGTGAAGCAGAGATATCACAGATGATGTCTCTGTGTCGGAGTGTGTATTTTAATGTGTGCATGACAAGATTTGTGTATGTGTGCATGGATTTGAGGTTGTGAGTTTGTGTGCACTTTGTGTGTCTGTGGGCGTAAGCACATCTAAACTGTCAGCATGACACAACGTGGGAGGTCTGACAGACGGGTGAGTGCCTTTTTCATACTCACAGCTAGATATGTGTGTGTGAGTGTGCACTTGTATCTGAGTGTGTGTTTATCTGAGCAAATATATGAACAAAATGTCAGCAAAGGGCTGGTCTGGATTGCAAAGAGAGACAAGTGTGATTGTAAGCACGCATGGTTCATGATTCAGGGCGAAACTGAGGCAGTGAAACATGGACAAGTTTTTCTGAGGGAGCAGTAGTTTTACTTTAAAGTCACAATGTTGTCACTTAAGTTGATGACATGGCTGCTTATAGGTGGAATGGTGTAAATGTTTGTGTGCTCTCAACTGTCTCTCTGAGTCAGAGCTTGCAGTTCGGCAGTATGTAGGGAATGTTGGAGGAAGACGTTTTTACGACTATAGCTATGCAGAGACAGCGGGCCTCGAGGTGGTTGTCCCAAACGGCCGGTAAACGTGGAGGATGAGGTGGAAGAAGAGGAGGCGGAGGAAGGAGTAGGAGGTGGAGGGGAGACTTGGTCAGATGATGAGATGCTTGGAGAGGGGCTCCCTCTGCTCGCAAGACTGTGCAGACTTGAAGAAGCACTGGCCCCGACTGCACGGGGGATATGGCTCGGGGGATGGTGATCTCCTCCTCCTCTCCTTGCCCCACCTGACAGACACGCTCCACCTCCTCCTCCCGGAGTTAAGGACTCTGCGGAAGAAGAGGACACCCCCTCTGGCAGCTTAGAGGACAGCGATGTAACTGGAGGATGATTAGCAGCCACCGAACCGGAGAGTGGGCATTGATTTGGACTAAGGCCCGGGTGTGAAACTTGAAGCTGGGCTGGTGTGGTAGATGAGCTTTGGGCTGACGCTGCAGAAGTGGCAGGGGGCAGGCTGGTGGAGCTAGGAGCCAGGTTTAGAACAGGGTTACGGGTTGCGGGCTGTGCCAAGACCCCCTGGTAGTGGCGCTCCTCCTTGGCAGTGTGCCGCTCAGAAGCAGAAGGCCGGCTATGCAAAGGTGGATGGTGTTGGGGGAAGTGCTGGTTAGAGAGGTCCCCTCCGAGTGCACCCCGCACTACCCTTCTGTCCCTTGGGGCCAGACTGCTGCTGCCGAGTCCTGACCACCGGCCTGGATGATTGGTCTGAGAGAGGGGAAGACAGAGAGAAGCAGAAAAACAAAAAAATACAGATGTTAAACACACTTTATAATTTACTCTGTCTGTCAGGGAATGTGTGTTGTGAATCTGCCATTTTTCAAAAATTATTTACTGAGAATGTCGAGTGCAACAGAGAGGCAACGAGGAAAACACAGACAGACAGAAACAAATAGAGAGTCAGGGAACACAAGAAAGAGAGAGTGCTGTTGTGTGTTCGGTATAGATTGTTAATTGGGTGACATTTGGCGAATGATGTCTTTGGGTTCCTGCAGATTCATCTAATTGTTTCTAAATGAACCGGAACCCTGCTCACTAAAGAAACTAAAGAACAGACACACAAATGCCACAGAGAGACATGCACACATTAACAGACAAACAGGACAAGGTAACATGTGCATGTATGGAGATATGCACTCAAGGTATGCACAAATCCCCACTCACAAAGCAATGTGGTCCCATTCTCTTTCTATCGCACACAAAGACACACACACACACACACACACACACACACACGCACAATGGGGAAGATGGCACATAAAGCTAGATGGCAGAAACAGAAGCCACCTGTTTTCTTTCACACTCCACTGCAGCCCCTTATGCAACATATCTCATCACTGCCCCCTTCTTTCTCTCTCTAACTCTCCCTCTCATACACACACATTACTAAAATAACACTGGGACTAAGTGTGCGATGTTCACTAAAGGAATACAATCTTATCCAACACTGAACCTCAAGGGAAAGTAAGCCAAGTTGACATTTGCCAGCACAATGGCTGTGTGCGTTTTCCTGTGTATGGTGTGCATATGTATGAGCATGTGTCTGTGCAACTGTATACACGCACGCACGCGTGTGCAACATGACGCGCATGTGCTTTCCTCATATTTCCATGCATCCATACACGCAAATTAACACTAAAAGAAATGTAATTACTGTGTTGAGGTTGTCGACGGGAATTTGGTGTGAAAGGTAGAAATGTAATTAGCCAGAACACAGCTAACTGAATAAATGCAGTATAACAATGGCAATGCTAATTCGATGAAACAGTTTTCATTTGTGAGCTAATACGGTCAACCTGAAATGAAATTAAAGAAGCGAAGGGGGAGAGACAGTGGAGCGATTACAAAAAATCTGAGAGGATGGTGGTGTGTATTACAAATTGTGCTTATTAAGCTGCTGTCGTTTATAAAGTATTAAAAAAAAAAAGAATAATAATAACTAAAAAACAAAAAAGTGAAATAAGGAGTTTGGGCACTTTATAGCTTGTTCTTAAAGAACTCGGTACAAATTAAAATTTAATTCCTTAATATAATCTTAATGTACCATTACTGTACTTACTTACACATGCTGGGGCAAAGGGCAACACATGCTGATGATGTTTTTTTCTATAAAAAAGCTTTGTCAAGACACCATTAGTATCTTGACAAAGCTTTTCAGGTCAGTTCCATTGTCGTATTTTTCAGTACTGACATGCATCAATGATCCAGCAAAGCAGCAATTTGAATCACATTTATCCCAACACTGGCTACTGTCATTTGACAGCTTTCTCTGTTTGTGTCTCTGCTGTGTGTGTCGATTTATATGCATCAAATAATACAACATGGCAGAAGTGTGTGATTTGCACTGAACTATTATAGTATTATAGTACTGATGTCAACACAAATACAAATTAGCTTTACTAAAAGTACATGGTGGATCATTAGATTCAAAAATCCAAACCTTTTTGTACATGGTACATACCTTTAATGAGTATTTGGAGAAGACAGATTTAATAAAGCAGTTTTCAAGGAGTAAAAATTACAGTACTGATTATACTGTGTTGTTGGAAAATTCAGATGGTGCAGTGGCGTGTGAAAGCCTCCAGCCAGTGAACTCCATCAGACTTTTAATATCTTACTTTAAGGTGCTATTTCTAGCTATTTTTTGCATTTCAAAGTATGAAAGGATTCTATGAGGATTTAGTTGTGACTGTGTTGGGCTCTAATTTAGTCTGAGGCAGTGTGGAGTACGACGTGGGTTAAATATGATAAGTAAACAAATTCCTGAGGAAAAAAAACTGAACAAAGTCAACCTTTCTTTGAACTTTATTGTTCTTGTTACTGATCTTCAAGGCTTGAACCTAAAGATAACGTAAAGTGAATTTCTTTGCTTTTTACTTTTAATGGCTTACATAAGCACATGCCCATTTTTTTTTTTTTACTGGCACAAAGTGAGTAAATACTAAACAAGACACAGCCTCTGTTTTCTACATTAGCTGAAAGCAGTGCGAACCAATAAAATCTATAGAATTCATATAGAACTCAACATTTGATTTGTTGCCTTTTTACAATTTTCAATTAAACAGAGGGAAAAGATTTACAGCTTAATAAAAATGTTGACTACAAAAAGACTGTTGCAACCTTAATCTGTCCATGCTGCTTGTCTCTAATGCCTGTAATACCCCACCTACAGTACACAGAAACATAAAAGCAGTACCTGACAGGCTCATTGGGCTCAGAATTCAAAAACTGGAAGTGAAGCCAAACAATCTACATTTTAACAGTTCAGTCTATAAGCTTTGATGTCCAAGTGTAAAGAAAAAACCCACAACACCACTGCCAAAATATCAGACAGTGTCATTGTCTATACAGCTTACTTAAAGAGCTTTGGGAGTGCATCTCTGCTTTCTAATGGGCTCTAATGGGTGGATAAATAGTACAAGACTTCTTGCGAATTCCTTGATCTAATTAAGAGGAGTGAGAATTTTCATTCCAGCCAAATTTTCTACACGGGGTGCTGTGAAAAACATGAGGGAATTTCAACGGCGCTGAATCTCTACTATGCTCTTGAAGGTTTATGTGAAACGTCTTAATTAGGGCTAAATCGCCAATCTTACAAAAAAAAATTCTGTAGTGTTATTCCACCCTCAGTCATTTGAGAAAACAACAGAAGGTAAAGCGAGAACAGCAAGATACAAATTGGCAGGCAACTTTAAAAGAAACAATTACCAGGCACAGTACAAGAGTTGGTTGTAGAGACATATGCTCTGTATCAAAGGGACTTTTCTGATCCAAATTAGAAAGACAGACACTTAAGAGATAATCAAAGACACGGAATCAAATGAAAGTAAAATGGTAAAAGTTGGAAAGGGCGTATGTGAGTGTATAGGAGGGACAAGCAGACATAAAAAAAAGGTCAAGCACAAAAGTAAACAAAAGGAGTGAGAAGACAGGAAAGAAATGAGAGACTAGTGGGAAGGTGATTGAAAACAGAGATAAAGAAAAATGAGACCAAAAGTAGAACGGACAGCAAAGTGCAAAGAGAAAGAGAACAGGAGAGATTTACAAACTCAGGTGTCCTTTCTCAAGTACACGCGCTGCGGCAAGCAGGCTGCCTCTTTGCCACTGACAGAACAGCCTGTGTGTGTGCAAACACTCTGGAGAGTCTCTCTTTCACACACTGTCCTAAAAATACACATACATACACCCACATGCACACGTACACTAGTCATTGGTAAATCAGAGTGATTTAAAGGGGCCCCTCTCCTGCAGGCTTGATTTTTATTGGGCAGTGAAGAATGGAGCAATGTTGTAATGGCCAAGTTTGCATAAAAGACTTCCTTAAACCCCTAAAACAACCCTATACAATGCTTGCTATCGCCTGACTTGATAATATTTATATTGGGAGAAGAGCCAGTGTGGGAGATTTATTTTATGACTTTTGCTTGCCTCAAACTGCAACAAAGTAAAAGCTACATTCAGGTGTAACACAGGCCCAATGTGAGGAAAATACTCAGATGTAATTGCCATCAATCACACACCATGGCCCAGTATCCCGACGCCCACACACCTAACTCTAATGAAGGCCAGGGGGATGAAATGCATCGGACCCCAAAAGTTTCCAACTCTTCACAGTGAGATAAGAGAGGCAAAACTTTGTCAATGTGAATTCTTTATATTCTGTGACACCCACATACTTTGAACAAAGTAATCCTGTGGTTCTTTGAAAGTGTGAAATGCTGGGGTGTTCAGTACAGATACAATAACAGTGCAGTACACCCACATAGATGGTACTCTAAATCCTATTTAGGCTATAACCAAATACCTTTTCCAACTGTGATGCATGAGCCTAAACCATCCTACCTTTTAGACAGTCTCATATATCTTTGCTTGCATACTTATGTTCAGCGTGACAGAAAGGTAGAGTTAGCAACGTCCAAAAATCACAAACAGTTCAAGTGATCTTGCTGATATTATGGGACTCAAAAAACAGAAAAAAATAAAACAAAACAGTTCTAAAGCATTACCAGTACTACACAGAGGTTTACAATTGTTTTTGAAAGTGGAGTAGTGATAGAAAGAGGTCAGACAAGCTGAGAAACATGATGTCAGCACTCATGAAATCCCACAATGCCCTATCTAGCTGTTGCCCAGATAGAATTACTGAATATTCACAGACAAGGTGTGTGCAAGAAGAGTCTCCGCAGGCACTTCACTGGTTAAATCATCAACAATCAAACGAGAGTTGAAAATAAGCCTGGGCCTGGTGTCTCTAGGCCATAGCCTATCTTTACTTTGAAGTTGCTGGTTTTCATCAATACATGCCCCCTCTTAGGAAGTGAATCTCTTGTACAGCTTGTAGCAGCATCCTTGCTTTCCCTCACTCGGACTAGTCGTCTTTCTTTGTCTCCCCTCTGATCCTTGCCTCTTCACACCATTTTGCTATACAACTTTCACAATTTCTAACTGCTCTCTCGCTCTGCCTCTCACCTGTCTCTAGCATTTGTATTCAAACATGGGCAGTAATTTTGCATAATAATAGCAATAAGAACAGGAGACGACAAAACAAAACAAGTAAATAAGATTATATGTGTTACTTTCTTTGAAATTAGAGTAGTTTAGATGAATTATAAAACAGGAATGGCATTTTGCTGTTCAAGTCTTTTAATTAAGCTATAAGTTTTAACATTTGAACATTTAATAGGTTTAGCCAGCATTTGACTCTTTGGCAGTGTCTGCTTAGACCATTGTTTCAGTATAATTTTTCTTTCAGTGAATGCTAATGCTTTCAGATGTGTGATTATCTGCATTTTGGAGGTTACCTCTCTGACAGCCTGCTCTGGACTCTTGGCAAAATACAATGAGTGCGTGGACCAAGAGTGTATGAAAATACTCACCAAATGTGTTCTCTTTCCATGCATTTTTATTCTTTACTTGTCTCTCACCTTTGCCCTCCCTCTTGACCTCCCTTCTTCTCTTATTTCTCACCTTATTACCCACTCTGTCCTTTCTTTTGTCCCTGCTTTTCTCGTTTTCTTGTTATGTAACTTGCTGGTTAAGAGTCCCAGTGGCAGCCAGGCTGAATAGAACCTGACAGCTGGAGGATTGATGGTTTGCTACTGCAGTATGGAGACCACAGAGAGAGAGAGAGAGAGAGAGAGAGAGAGAGAGAGAGAGAGAGAGAGAGAGAGAGAGGGGAGGCACGAAAGTTTTCTCCCCCTCCTAGGTGGTGACAGTTGGGGTGGGCTTGTGGCTGAGATGATGAAGAAAGATGGAGAATAAGAGGGAGACCAACGTTGAGCTGTCATTCCAGCCCACATTGCAGCAAACTGCCAACCAGTTGGCTGAATGTCACATCCTGGACCTTCCCAATAGAAGTACATACTGAGAGGCAGACCACTAATGTGATGCACTGCACAGCTAATCGGCTCACGGTGCTACCAATCTTCAATGCTGTCACAGTGCTTTTGTAAAATTATCGACTTTAGGCTGATGTTATATTGAGTAACAGCATCCCAACACAGTAAACCGCTGCAGCCTATATCACAGAGGGTTGTCTGTCGGTAAGTTGATAAATATTTAGATTTACAATATCTCAGGCAGGGCAGCTTCACTGCATATCAGTGTGGCTGAAGGCCTGAATATATTACAGTGTCTAAAGCTTAGTCATCAGTTGCCTATTTTGGAAATTTGGAAAAGAAAACAAACTTGTTTAAGAGCACTGGCTTCAGGGAAAAGTTGCAACTTGTAACCATATCTGAATACCACATAAACCATCATCAGTACACAACTGCTAACTTGATGCCTCTGTAATATTCAGGATCGTCCACTGACTTTCTTCTCATTAGAACTTGATATGCTGTTGTCAGAGCACACAAACAGTTTGTTTATCTGATCCAAATAATTCACAAGAACTCCAGCACACAGCTCTGTTAAGCACCTAGGGAGAGCAGGACGAATGAAGCAAATACTGTATAATCATAATGCAAATTAGTCTACAATGTTCTCTGAGGACTTTTTGAGCAGACATAAACCTTTTAAGGCAACTAGAAACACTGAAACTAATACTACTGAGAGAGCAACTATTTCATGAAGGGACAAATGAGCTTGATTTTAGATTTGTTTATTTTTAGTGTTCTTAAGAAGCTGCTTTTAATAGTTACGTACTGACATTTAATCATATGTTGCCTGGCAACAGCAAAATGCCTCTCACTGATTAAGTGATCTGGATCATTGCAGGGGACGAGACTGTCAACATTCACTTTAGAGGCCTCCAATGTGATCACCACCAAAGACTGGAGTTGCTGAACAAGGGTCTGATCAGTGATTCTAAGTCACT
>VUQI01019063.1:4204-19792 GCA_015106735.1 Paratilapia polleni | reverse complement strand
TTTTTTTTTTTTTTTTTTTTTTAAAGTGCACAAGCACAATAAGTTGCTAAGGCAGTTTTCGAACGAGACTTTGGTGTTTCTTTGTTCTCTGCTCGGTGCTTCCACAAACTAAAAAAGTCACGTCAGAGCACAGCAGAAATATATGAACCTAAATTTTCAAAGGATATAAACAGGTTGTATCATCTCTGAGTGAAACACCTTTCAGGCCTCTTTGGTCCATCGAGGAATGATGGTCTTGCGATACGTCCGTCTCTCAGAGATGTTTCGTCTGACTTTGATCACCGTCGGAGTAGCCACCTCCAATTCCAGGGAAGGGCTGGAGTAGGACTTTTTAAGCGTGCCTTCCTCCTCCTCTTCCTCTCCCAGACAGTCAGCGCATACAGCTTTATCAAACAAGTTCAGGTCTGCTGGGTTTAACTCGCTGTCACCTGTCTTCTTCACACTCTTCCAGGCCTCCAGTACTTGAATATAGGTCTTGTAGCGACATATCTGTGGGAGTTTGAACCACAGACACTGGGTGATCAATGGGCCATTTGATAATCACATATATAAATCCTCTGCCCATCAAATCGCTCCCCCTCTTACCTCGTGCTGCAGGTACTCTGCCCTGACACGATGCTCCTCAAGATCCCGGGCTCTGGCCTTCCTGCCCTCTGGTGCATTTTCCTGCTGGTGCTCAAGGTCCGCCTTGAAGGACTCCAGCATTCTTGCATGAGACTGCAGCTGACGTTCCTGCAGAGGAAAAAGATGAGAGGTTTCGTGCAAATATATGTTCTGCAAATGCTGCTGAGGAACAAACCAAAACAACAGGAGGGAAGTATTATGAGGGAAATTATCTTCAGCTAGGGACCCTACACATTGCATCTGTTGAAATCCATATCTGTATGCAAAATGTATAAAACTATGGTTCCTGTTAAATAAACAAACGTATATCATCTCATTTTGACAGTTACAATATTCAGGTATGTCAGTAATCTAAATATTTTGAGTGTTTCTGCACAAAATATCTTTGATATTACACATCTATGAACAAAATGTTTGTTTAGATTTTTTTAAACAGAAGCATGGAAGGAACAAAGGATGAAGAAACACCCTGACTGGGATGACTTCACTGTAATTTTTAGTTGACTGAAGTATTATGGAGCCACCACAGACAGTATAAAACATGGACATAGCTTCTGGCTCAGAAAAATGAAGTCAGTGCAAAAGTGCCTTAAACCTGCATTCAATCTGAAAGCCACCAGATGGCGACAGCTGTCTTTGCAAAAAGACTTCCAGTCCTATAGCAGTCTATGGGAAAACAACCTTCTGCTCTGACCTCTGTAAACACCTTCCTGTTGAGTTTATGAGCTCAATCACTCATTTTGGGTCATACTGAATTAAAAAGTAAGTCTATTTTGTAAATCTTCGCCTTGCTGTGTTTCAAAATGGAAGATTATCCGTGGTATGCCCACTGGCTCATGACTGAGCACTTTCACAGTCAGACCCGGCCCATCCTCGTACCATCCAGTTTTTTGATACCAAGATGGCGAAGGTGAAAATGTTCATCTCGAGGCTTCACTGTCGCTACTTCCATCTTTTATACTGTCTGTGGGAGCCACCAGTTCATACTAGCATACTGTAATAAATAATTCACTCAAATATACCTTTTCAGAGTTTTAAGTTTTAAAATGTATTTTTTATAATATTATTGAAAGAAGGAACATTTGTTTTGCAAGACGTAACAGATCTAAATGAAGCTAATTTGGTGCTTTAAACTCTTTTTTGCCTATAAAGGATTAAAAACCATGAGTAATTACATTAGAACATTTTTCATAATTAAAGAAACACAAACAGAGCCATTTAAAAACTTTCCTATAAAAAATATAATGAGGTCGTAAATAACCCCACTTTGTCATTCAAGTGGCCAAACTAGCTCAGTGATTTGAGGGTTATTAAACTCAGAGTGCTGTAAACCAATAAAGCCAGTGTGTGTGTACCAGAGTCTGAGCCGACTGCGAGGCGGGGAGAATCGGCCTGCAGAACTTCCTCTGAGAGCCGACGGCAGCGGGGAACGGAGGCGACGAGTGAAGAGCCGAAACCAAGTTGATGCGGCTGATCCACGAATTCATCTCCACTTTGGACCTGAGAAGAAAAACAAACAGGTGTTGTGACAACGGCTGCTGGACTCCTCGACACAAACACGCACACATGTAATTTGGCTCCGGCTGTGCTGTGACTTACGAGGCCTGAAAGAGAAAAACCCTCCAGTCGGCCGTCTGCAAACGGAAGACGTGGGGCTTCTTGGTGTAATCAGCTGCCTGTTCGGCCAGAGAGTGATGCACGCTCACCACATCCTCGTTAGTGGGCTGATCCCTCTGATAATCATTCTGACACACAGACAAGAAGGAAAATAAAGAAATGCCTAATCATAAAACACAGAAAAATTACAACAGTGTTCAATTTTTTTTTTTTATCAAACTAGGAGTGGAGTTACTGACCTTCTGTAAGTAAAGGACCATTCCCTTCAGCACTCCACAAAAAGTCTTCCAGCCTCTCTTCCCCCAAGGTGCTGCCACACAGAAACATCCAGCAGTCAGTAAAAAAACTTATGCAAGGGAGAAGTTAGCATCATTAGAACTTGCCAAACAATTATTAAAATGTAGGGTTCATCTGGTGCTACCTGCTACATCATTAAAAAATATATATCAGACTATATCACCAAATAACAGTTTAGTTAAATAATTAAAAATAATTGCAGTATGGGTGGGACTTTTCAAAGGCATATTTAAGTACAGAGCAGGTATAACATAACTAACAACTTTCCTGTATATTTTTATTTCATTTTCGCAAATTTCTAAGTGCACAATATGATCTAGGTTTCATTATTTCAGTTAACTAAAATGTCTTTTCACATTTACAGTCATGGTAAAAAGAAAGTAGACCCTCAGTCAATTCTAAGATTTTATGTATCAGTACATAGTTAAAAAAAAAAAAAAATCATCTAGTCCTTACCAGGTCTTAGAATTAGGTGAATACAACCTCAGATGAACAACAACACATAACCTATGATGCTGTGTCATTATTTATTTAGCAAAAACTAAGACAATTGTGGAAGCACCTCCATTCTTTTCTTTCTTTCGTCATTCTGTTGTAGATTTGCTGCCATGGCCTCTCATCCTATGACAGCTGGGATAGGCTCCAGCCCCCCCATGACCCTGAATTGTATAAGTGGAAGAAAATGGATGGATGGATGGATTTGCTGCCATGTTCTTTTTAGAGAAAAGAGGCTTTCTCCTGGCAACCCTTCCAAACAAGCCATACTTGTTCAGTCTTTTTCTAATTGTACTGTCGTGAACTTTAACATTTAACATGCTAACTGAGGCCTGTAGATTCTGCAATGCAGCTCTTGAGTTTTTTGCAATTTGCACGGTCTGACCTTGGGGTGAATTTGCTGGGATGTCCACTCCTGGGAAGATTGGCAGCTGTCTTGAATGTTTTCCACTTGTGAATAATCTTTCTCACTGTGGAATCACGGAGTTCAAATTGTTTGGAAATGGCCTTATAACCATTCCCAGATTGATGGACAGCAACAGTTGCTTCTTTAAGATCATTGCTGATATCTTTCCTCCTCTGCGTTCTGTTAACACACACCTGAATGCTCCAGACCTGCAAACTGCCAAAACTTCTGCTTTTATAGAGTTGCTCACACTTGATGATTAATCAAGTGCATTTGATTAGCAGCACCTGGCTGCTACTTATCCTCTTAATTTCTATGGAAGCAGTGAGGGTGTACTTAGTTTTTCACACACTGCTTCTGCATTTTGGCTTTGTTTTTGTTGAATAAATAATGACATGGTGTAATATGTCTTTTGTTGTAGTTCACCTGAGGTTGGTTTTATCTAATTTTAAGACCTGCTAAAGACTATATGATTTTTATTATGCTCTGATACATACAACCTTAGAATTGACAGAAATCAGAAATCCTTAGATCACCTCACACCCAAACCCATCTATTACTGTATCTAACATTGCAGTCTGAATCTCAGATCTGTATTTGTGTGGCACTCACTGCGTTTGCCGTCGATGTCAGCGTGGAGCTTTCTCTGGAGAAATCCCTGCTTGATCTCAGCGGCCTTTTTGTCATAACGAACATTCAGGAAGGGGTTAGCTGCTGAACGCAGTGGCGCATCTTCACCTGCTTCTTCATCCACCACCTTCTTCAGCTCCTCCTCATCACTTCAACATACAATGGAAGAATATGAGAGTGAGATCACATATGAAAATCGAGGAGGAACAGGATGTTTTACAGCTCTGTTTGTATCGGTTCACTTACACAGCCCATTCCAGTGGTTCGTTCTTTATGGAATTGTAAAGACTCTGCAAAGTACATAAAAAATCTTCATCAATCTGGATTCAACTTTACTTAAGGAGTTTTCTGAAGTAAAGAAAAAGCCTGGGAGAGTATTACTTTCAAGAGATCCTTGCTGAAGTTTCCTCCATCATTCATTCCATCCAGGTTAGACACAAACTTAGAAGACGACATGGATTTTCCTACATGCTGTTAACACACACAAAACACAGACATCCCCTGACTTTACAGCACCATGTCATAACTAAATTTACAATGAAATAAATCATTTCTTTTGAAGCCATAAATGTCTCCTACTTGTCCGTGCAAGTCAGTGTTGAGAAGCATCAAGGCACATGTCAGAGCCAACACAGCCCCTGGGGACACAAAAAAAGTGATGTTGACAGATGAACCTGTTGCATGTGTATTCTCACTGTTGTATCTCTGAGCATGACACAACAGGCTCACCTGAGGAGGAGAAGGATTCGGGGTTGCATTGATGGAAGCGACAGGAGAAATGCTGCAGGACGCGCTCCCTCTCCTGCGTCTCTCCTATCAGTATCACCACTTTGAGAAAAGACCTGAGAAGGACGAACCGAGAGGGTGTAAAAAGATTAGGAGGAGTTTTCTGAATGTGTTTTGCAGGACAAGTCGGTGCACGGAATCCAAGCTTCTGCTTTATTATTCTTACCTCAGGGCATGATCCAGAGTTTGGCCGGTGAATTCAAAAAATTTCAAGTATTCCTCTCCAACAGCACGGCTGAAGTCATTACTAAACCAACAGCAACAACCAAAAAAAAAACTGCGTCAGTGCTGTCACCACTTTATTTATCTGGCAAATTCATCTTTAGTTTGACTTCTTGGGGAAGGATGTGGTGTGAAAATAAAATACTGACTTCTTCAATATAATGGCAAAGCATCAGAACCCCCCACCCACAAAACACACACACACCCAGTATGACAAGTCAACTCAACTTAACCCTTTCCACTGGAACGAGGCGGTATATGTCATTGGGGTGTGGCGTTGTGCTCTGTTTCTGTTGCATAAAACTTGGTAACGTTGCAGTTGACAATTTTTAGTAGACTTTCAGTGTTTAATGACTCACTGTTACGAGGCTGTTATTTATAGGTTTGAATAGGTGGAGATACAGACGTTTTCCAAATTGGTGTGAAGAGCGAGTTTAATTTTGAATTTTGTATCCTTATCCACAAGGATTGTGTTGTGAATAATTAATTTATAACACCCTGAAATATAAAGGCTTAATACATAAAATCTCTTAACATTATGAGGTAGAGGACAGAATAAATCAGAAGGTGCTGGTGTGGAAAAAATGAGAGTCTTTGTCTTTTGAACAAATTATGATGAATTAAGATTTTAAATGAACTAATTCAAATAACCGATATAACTATATGCTATACTATGATTTTACAATATACTACTATATGTAAAAATACAGCAGTGAATGCTTTTGTAACTGTTTAAAGTATTAAAATATAAACAAAAAGGTGTGAAGATCTGTTTGTGAAAGCCTCTATTTATGGATTTTTCTTAAATTTATAGTGTTTTGCAACTTGCAAATTATGAGTGTATGATAAAATGCTATTAATTATTTGCAGATCATTATACAATATACTCACAGCTAGCTCCATGATGATGCTTTTTCAGTGCTGGCACTTAGAGTTACAAACATTTGCATGTGGGAGCTCGCTGCAGCAGCAGAACAAAGCTCTCTTCTGCAGCTGCAGCTTTCAGCTTTCAGTTACTCCAAAAGAAGATTAAAATAATTAAAATATATTATACATATGTATGCTTACTCTTTGTCTAAGTGCTTCACCACGTCTCCACGTTGGATCTCGTCCAGCTTGAACAGCTTTTCGGCAAGGATGTGGGCCTTCTCTCTGTCCACCTCACTTCCATTCATCTGAGGCACCGCTGTCTCCAGGGACGTTGGCTTCTTTCCGTTTGCTATTATTGTTTGTAAATCTCCATCCTCAGTACCCCTGACATCTTCTGCTTGATCTGACGTCTCACCCTGTTTGTCCTCCTGATTTAAGTCAGCCTCCTGGGATGATTCGGTTGTATTCACTGGCTGCTCACTGTCTTCTGAAGCCTCTGTCTGTTCTTGCTGCTCTGCCTCTCCAGGATCTTCAGCTTCAACACAAACAGTCTGCTCCAACTCAGGAGACTCCTCTGGCTGCTCTGCATTTTCAGGTTGGGTTACCTGGTCTGTCAGTTCCATCTCTGGTGTCTGTTCAAGATGCTGTGGTGTGCCTAACTGATCGGAGTCTTCAGAGTGCTGCTCCTCAGTTTCTTGTGACGCCTCTGCTGGTATCTGCTCTGGCTTTTCAGTCGCCTTGTGCTGCTCGGACTCAGAGTATTCAGGCTGCAGAGAAGCCTCTGTGTCCTGTGAAGTCGTTTGGTCAGAGTCTTGTTCCTCTAAACAATCGAAATCCTCCAGTCTTTCAAACACCTCTTGAACCTCTTGTGAGTTTTCTATCCTCTTTGCATTTTCTGCCTCCTGCAAAGCTGTTTCTTCGCTGTTGACCGCAGCCTCTGGCTGTTCAGATTCCACGTTCTGTACTACATCTTCACACATTTCTGATGCTTCAGTCTGATCTGAGAGATCTTCATGTAACCGTTCCAGTATCCCTTTGTCCTCTTCAGCCCTGAGCTGCAGGCTTTCCTCTAAAAGCTCTGGCAATGGCAGATCAGTTAGCTTATCTGGATTTGTGGACACTCCAGTGTCATCAATCTGAAGGGGCTCTGCAGGTACTTCCCTACAAAGTGTGCATGAAATATGCAATTGAGTTAATATAAAAAATAAAAATAACATAACACTGAGACTTGACTAACATAATGAAAACATATCCAAAAAGCAAGGGCTGACGATGTAAATATCTACATTGAACCAACATTTTTACATCACATCTACTGATCTGGGTCACATATTTACTGATTTGGGTCACGTTTTCATGCTAACATTGAGTGTCTCAGTGTGGCTACTGCCAACATCAATACTTTAAATAAAGCTGTTCTTCACTGCGATGCACTCAACTTGCTTGGTGTCAGATGACTACATAATTTAAATGCGACACAAAAACATCTAAATGCAGCGGAAATACAGTGTTTTCGTAGCCATAAAATGTTAGATCACAAAAACCTGGAGGAGGAGAGTTTCAGTCTAAGAAATTCATGTAGCTAACGCCTACAAATTTCTTATGAAGAAAAATCAAACCATTATATGCCGACCAGAATTTTCGGGTCCTTTAGCTTTACGATACCACTATTTGATAATGCAACAGTGACAGAAATATATATGTTAGTCCCATTATCTTGCTATCTTTACACTTTAACTACCTAATATTGTAAATTCCCTTGTGATCGCATTTACTATTAAAACCACCAGCCAGCATTTGTCTGTTGTTAGCAAAGGAAATATATCGCTTCGTCACTACACCCATGACACTTGTTATGTTGTCATGGGTCTCCATGGTGTAGTGGTTAACACATTCGCCTTACACACAACAGATCCCCGATTTGAGATCGGGAGGAGCCACAAACTCAACCTCAGGGGGTCATGAGCTAGTGTACTCATAGTGGTCCCAAGCCCGGATAAAGGGGAGGGTTGCGCCAAATCAAACGTGGATCCATCCGCTGTGTCAACCCCTTGAGAAAGACGGAGTAGTTGAAAGTATAATTATGTCAGTTTTTGTAACCTAAACGAAATACAATGCACAATTGACTATCAAAAGGACAGTAAGTATTTAAGTCCTTCCAAAAGCAAAAATCCACCTCAGGCAAGCAAAACACTGTGCATCTCCCATCAGTGCACCAGGTGTATGACTAGAGCCCCTCTCAGGAGATACAAGACCAGCTTTTCAAAGTTACTGTGCCAAAATTAAGTCTGCGGTCCTTTCAATATGGAGCTGATGCCCCTTACACTCATATTAAGAAATAATGTGATAATTATATTTGGGCGGATCTAAACTTTGGTAAGAAAAAGAGCATAATTTATACTGTTTGGGCCATATTCTGCAAAATTTACTCTGTGTTCATGACTATCAAAATTATTAAACAGTGTTTTCTTGTAGAAATATAGACTTTCTTCTTAAGGCTTTAGGTATTTACTGTAATAAGCTTTACCCAGGCAGCTTTTTAGATAATCATTGTTGATTCGGTGTCAGTCATGATAAAAAATTTCGACATGTGTCATAATGAAGTCTTTTTGGTTTCAGAGTCAGGCAGCAGCATTAATTCAGAGTTTCTGCCTGACAGTATTTCACAGATGATTTAAACATACTTTTCTCTCTGGGTTTAATGTTAACACACGTTTCCTGTTCCCCTTTTGTAAGCTCATGATACTCACACATTCAGCAGACAACTTTCTTCACTGCAGGATGCGTTTGCCTCGCTCTCCCCTACTTCTACCTCGCCCCGCTCCTCGTTCTCCTCTTCAGTCTCATCACCAGTTGCTGAAATCTGCTTTTTCTCTGACTCTCCTGGCTCTTCCTGTCCAGTCAGCAAAACACTGGGCTCTTTCTGTTCCTCTTCTAGCTTTAAATCTACAAAGCTGTCCACATCTTCTCCTGAGCCTTCAATCTCCTCAGCAGTATTGATTAGTTCCTCAATTTCAGCAGGATCTGACGTCGCTGAGCGACCCTCCTCTTCTTCCAAGTCTTCGCTCAATGGGGCTTCTATTACTGTGTGAATATGACGGTTACAATTAACGTTAACTTATAGAAAATATTACTGAAAGACAACCCAAAAATGTTTAATCAACAAACATAGGCTATTTGACACATTTATTTGGCTATTTAACTCTGAGTAACACATACCGTTATTACTGTCTAACAGCTCATGTGTTGACTCTTCCTTCCCCTGTGTCTCCAGCTCTTGCGTATCTGCAGCATCACATGGCTGGAAATTGCAACACAGGCCACGGATCATTAGTTGTTAGAGAAAAACGTGCGATTGTCAGAGGTTTTATGAGTAGGAAGGTACATGCTGAGCCTCATCTGACCAACATTCCATCCACTCTATTCCTCCCACCTCGACTCAGCCTACTACAGTAACCCAAAGACTGACATGGTGAGGCAAGTAAAGTCTATACTCAGTGAAAAAAGAGTTAATGGCACAGGAAACTGTAGCTAAATGTGTGCACATTCACTCAGAAAACAAATCCCAAAACAGCTTAACAATTTCACCCCTCCTTCTGTATTACCCCTCTTATAGTTTCACCTAAAAAAACTTACCTCAGCATCATTTCCTGTCCACTCAGGTTCAGAGTTGAGAAGAGGTGAATCTAGCCCAGCTTCTTCCTCTCTGCCCTCCGGTTTGAAAAGCTCATCATTGACATCCTCTTGAGACTGATGAAGCGATGGGGAAGTGGTGTCTAAATTCGTCACAACGCACACATCCCCAGAGTCGAGCTCATTGGCTGAGGTGCTGTCAGTCATGAGTAGAGGCTGCTCTGCGGTGGGATCGGGCATGTCCCACTGCACTGTAGCACAAGAAAGCGGAGGACTGGTACAGGTGACAGGGCACACTGGCCATATTACTTGCTCCCACTCTTCTGCCTCCTCAGAAGTCTCAAGTTCCTCCTGTGGGGAGAGACCGACTTGATCCATCCACGCAAAGACCTCCTCTTCTCCATTGATGGACTGGTGATCTATAGAGGTCCTTGAGTCTTGCAGAGGGTGCTGAAGCACTGAATCTGTAACAACTGTCAGAGAGGTGCACACGTTTTCCTCCTCCATAAGCGCCTCTCAGTCGTTATCAGCGTCCTTGTGGGTTGTGGCGAAAACTGTCGAATCTGCAGACGTACAGCTACAAAATGTCCTCTTTTTCCCTTTTTAAGGTCCCATTAATGTGAGATTTTGACCCCCGGTTCTGCCTTTCACAGATCTGTAACAAAAAACAAGCAGGAAAAAAAGATCAAACTACACTTTTAAAACTGATCTGAACTGAACTGAATGCTGCATTGAAAAAAAAAAAAAAAAAGAACCCCCAGGAGGGTGCATGACAAGCTGAAAGACAAAAAAGCTTTTCATAAGTCTCTGCTATATTTAGTTGTAGAGCATCTATCACCATTCACATACAGATTATCATTTGTGTGAAGTAAATTACACTCACCACTTGTATGACAACATAATCCAGTTTCTGTCTGCAACTTTTTTTTATCCCATCATATTCATTTGGCAAGGATCTCAGCCTCTTGGTGTGTGTTTGCAGTTATGCAGTGCAACAGCCTTTAAGTGAAATGTCACAGAAGCACACTTGTACTTCCTGACCACAGAAAATCAGCCAAGCAAGAGAGAGTCAGAGGTGTATAGTGAGGATTGAAAATTGAGGCCTAGGGTGGGGTTGAGGGGTTGCTTCTGGCGAGCAGTTTAACCGTCTGCGTACTGTGTTTATCGTTTTATCACCACATCTCACTGCGACCCTGGCTTATGGATAAAACTGCCCTAAACAAACATCAGAGCTTTAATTCAATGCATGTTATCAACACAAACAAAGGGCGAGGCCAACAAAACATCACCTGTCTTTGTACTACTGGAGGAAATAATAAATAGTAAATAGCATCATACATTAATCTCATCTTCATCAATGTCTCCCTCTCTCTGGAATATACTTTTTTTTTTTCTAAAAGTCTCTGTCTATCTTCATTATTTTATTCACGTCATGTAACCAACATCCGGGATAGACTTTGACCACATTTCCTGTGTGGGTGCTCACTTCTCAGTTCCTGTCAGTGTGCAAGATGTGCTACAGTATGGGAGGTAACAAAGAGAATAATTTCTAAATGAATCGCACTGTGTTTGAAAACAAATTGCTTAAATTGCTTTTTTAAATCCTGTCTGGACAGCAAGAAAAATGAATTTCACAGTGATGTGGACCCCTTGAACATTAAAACAGGCCTGATGTCAATCTCTTTCTGATCCTTGATAAAGTATTGTTTCATATAGCAACACTTGTGCACCAGATTATCTGTGGCAGCATTGTTGATGATAAAAACTTTACCAGTAATCCCTATATGACTGGGAATCTTAACACAATAAAAGAGAAAACAAGAATAAAACAAGATTGTTTCAGCCAAAACATTTAGACAAATTCTGACTAAGCTGACTATGTTATGAACACCAAGAGAAGCTGCTTACAATGCATGGGAGGTTTACTCAACACATTATAGGCCAAGGGGGTTGGTTAACACAAAGGAGAAGTATAAATGGTAGCAAAATAAAAATCCCAGAGAGGAAAAGGGAAACACAGCCACTCTGTGTGAAGTAAAAGTTGTGAAATGGCTTAATAATAGAACTCAGAGTCATAAATGTGAAAACAATCACATTAGGAAGAATATTTTCAGATGTGAAGTGTGACTTACCCCTTCAAGGCTCTTTAAAGCAGCATCATATGATCAGCCAGCTTGTGAGGTCTTAAGTCTGGCAGAGGGAAAGGCAAACTACTGTTATACTGGGTTTACACCGCTGTCAAAGAGCCGTGCATTCACAGACACGTTCACTCAACACACACATACGCATAGAAGCCTACGAGTACAGTGTATGAACCACCTGCGCATAGCAAACATGCTTCATATAGGTCTGGCAGCCTTTAAGTCTCTGGAGAAAAGATGGTGGTTTTAAAATACATATAGGTTACAAGTCCAGGTCTGGACCAGGTCCTTTGGCTTCTTCTTCATGCTTCCTGTCCATATTGCATAGATCAAGCTTGTGGTTATGTCTCTCTGTGTCCTCTTCAACAGCAAGTCAGAAGAGGGAAAGAAGGAAAGAGCTGCTGAACTGCAGCAACAAAGAGGAAGAAAAGGTACATTGTGATTGGCAGATGACTCAGGAACTCAGACACCTGAGAGGCCCACGCCCACTCGCCCAAAGGCATGCATGCAAACACACACACACACATGCACAGAGAGAGAGAGAAAGAGAGAGACAGGTCAGGTGAGGGGAGAGGCTGGTCTTCATTCCTGGAGATGACAGCAAGAATGATGTAGTAAAACCAGAAGGTATCCAGATTCAGTGTGCACAAGTCATTCGCTGGTACCTCTTTCTACTGGTGCCAACTGTGGGCAGAAAAGCCTGTTTAACACATACGAGACATTTTTGAAGGCTTGCTTAAGGACATTTTTCTCTCAAATTATTTTGTCCTATATTTAGCTTGAAATCATTCCCACAGTAATGCGTATGCCTTTTATTTCACTGGTGAAAAACATTTCACATGAATGCTCAGCATCAGCTGCAAAAATCATTGTCAACTTTATTTTTTATCATTTATTAGCATTTAACACATATTAATTTTTAGCTCTAAGTGTGATTACAAATATGTTAGCACTTTTGTTAGCTTAGTTAGCAAAGAGCATACTATCATAGCTAACACATTAGCAACTTAAAACATCCAAACGTTGGGGCTCGCTAACCTAATAAGTAATGCTTTACAAAGTTGTTATTCCCTGTAATGTTTATATACTATTAAGTTGGCTCATAAATTGAGCATCACCAGGAACTGCCCTGTTAGCTTTACTCTAGAGGTAAATTTGCATGATTAGCATTAAGATGACCATTGGTATCAAAATATTAGCATTACCTAACATTTTATGTGACCATCCTTGCAGCTGGGGTAAATTGGGTGGTAGCAGCTGCTGATTTAATAGTAGTGATACATACAATATTATCACTGCTCCTACAGGGTTAGTTTTCAGTTCTCTTGTTGCTATTAAACAGATTTTGTGTAAGCAGTAACACAATAGGGTTGCTATAGCTACAGTTAGCACCGGCTAATCTAATGTTTGCCCTCCACACCAGCGGGGGCGCTAAAAACCTGCGAGCCGTCAGGAAAAACAGAAGCAGGTTTTCCTCGCCGTTTCTTTGACCATCTGTGCTTTGTTTGTTCCGCACGCGGCAGCAGAGTCGCACACACCCACTTTTTTTTGGTCCAGAGACTTTCAACCTTGCACAAACACATCTGGTGAAGTGTGTGCAGCTGCACGGTCTACGATGGCCAAGACTGGGGATCTGAAAACGTTCCTGGAGTCTTCTCTCAACGAGATTTTTAAAGCGACAGTGAGCGACATCCTGGACTCAGTGGACCGGACCCTGTCCGAGTACCAGGGCACAATACAAAGGATCGAGTCTGAAAACGAGGGCCTGAAGCGGCTGCTTTTTGCACAGAATAGCACAGAGTCTGCACCTGGAGGTATGGCGGCCTGCTGGGACGTATGACCTTTAGTTAAAGCATGTCCTACACAACCGCAAGTTCAGCTACATTTATATGCAAAGGAGCGATGTGACAGTACGACACGCGGATGTAAACAAAACAAGTGTGCGTTGTGCAGAATGTTTTACATCTGCAACTTGATTTGTCTATAAACAGTGATCAACTGAAAATTTTAAGGCTTTGGCTGGCCGGTCGAAAAATTTAACAAGAAAATTAAATCCACTGCCAATTATGATTATTATGCTTAACTTTTTCAACAATTTATTGACATATATAGTTGAAAAAGCAACAAAACAGTCAAGTAAAGAAAATAATAATTAGTTTTGCAGCCCTGAAATGTTTATGAGGTAGAAAATGGACCTGGGGATCACTGAATAGCAGCACCCCCAAAAGAGGTTTTGACCTTCCCCCAAAGGAAAATGACCAGACAGATTATATATATATATATATATATATATATATATGTATGTGTGTGTGTGTGTGTGTGTGTGTGTGTGTTTTTAACCAGCTGCCTTTTTTTACTCGTACATTAAGTACATTTTTTGTTTTTTAACTGGGCAGAAATAATTCATAGACTTTTGCTAAGCAAGGTAACACAGATTTATTGCACAACATGTCAATAGCCAGATTCCAAAGGACAATTCTGAGCCAAAGAACACCCTGTATAATATACGATTTATAGTACTAGTACTGTGATGCATGTGATAGCATGCTTACTAATTAATATAGAATGCTAATAATAATAGTAAAACATAGAGTACCGTGCACTCCTGCCATCCTGAGCCACTCCTCATTTCTTTGTATTTTGCTAGAAAAATTGGAAATAGATGCAGCGACTTATTGAAACGTGTGTAAACATACATGGAAATACAGTATATAAGTTTGTACAAATCTAATGAGTTTGAATATCAGTTTTTGGCCTGAACTCTCTTAGCCAAGCTTTCTTGTTATTTCTTGTAATTTCTTTAAGTAGTCTTCAGGAATAGTTCTCCAGGCTTCTTGAAGGACATTCAAAGCTCTTCTTTGGATGTTGGCTGCCTTTTGTTCTGTTCTCTGTCAAGATGATCCCACACTGCTTCAATAATGTTGAGGTCCGGGCTCTGGGGAGGCCAATCCACGACTGATAGTGTTTTACTGTGTGTTTTTGTATCCAGGTATGCTTTTACTGTATTGGCAGTGTGTTTGGGATCTTTGTCATGCTGAAAAATGATCAATCGGACACTTTCCAGATGGTATTGTGTGGTGGTTCAGAATCTGATGGTACTTTTCTGTATTCATAATTCCATCAATTTTGAGCAGATCCTCAACACCACTGGCTGAAATGCAGCCACAAACCATGACAGAGCCTCCACCGTGTTTTATAGATGGCTGCAGACACTCAATGTTGTACCTCTCTCCTGACCTCCTCTGTACATATTGACGACAATTTGAGCCAAAAATTTCAAATTTGGATTCATCACTCCATAAGACCTGTTGCCACTGATTTCAGTCCAATTCTTGTGTAATTTGGCATACCTCAGCCTTTTCTCCCTTTTTGACAAATTCATCTCTCGGGTCCTGTGTCAGGTCTTTGCTGGATTTTTCCTATTTCTTAAGGACATGCTGCTCATCTGCTGCAGATAGTTTTTAGGCCTGCCACTTCTTCTCCTCTTGTCCTCCACTTGTCCAGTTTCCTCAATTTTTTTAAGGACACCCTGCACAACATGCCGAGATATGCCAAGTTTTCGGCTAATAGCGCTTTGGGAATCACTTTGTTGGTGCAAAAATACTATTTTATGACTGTCAAACTGTGTTATCTTTGGTATTTTTCATAGATTCAACAAAGAAACTGGAACAAAGAATGTGTTGGGGTTTTTTTTTTGTTTGTTTTTTTTTTTTTTTTTTTTTTTTTTTTTTTTTTTTTAACTTTTTTTTTTTTTTTTTTTTATATTTTTTTTTTTTTTTTTTTTTTTTTTTTTTTTTTAATATATATTTTTTGGGCTTTTTTTTTTTTTAGCCTTTATTGGTATATAGGACAGTGCAGAGATGACAG
>VUQI01019060.1:0-29962 GCA_015106735.1 Paratilapia polleni | reverse complement strand
ATGACCGTAAACAGACCGTTCATGCTTGAAAACCCTCCAGTGTGGCTGAATTAAAACAATTCTGCAAAGAAGTTTGGGCCAAAATTCCTCCACAGTGATGTGAAAGACTCATTGCCAGTTATTGCAAATGCTTGATTGCAGTTGTTGCTGCCAAGTGTGGCACAACCAGTTATTAGGTTTAGGGGGCAATCACTTTTTCACAGAGGGCAGGTAGGTTTGGATATCTTTTTTCCCTTAATAAATGAAATCATCATTTAAAAACTGCATTTTGTATTTGCTCAGGTTATCTTTGTCTAATATTAAAATTTGTTTGATGATCTGAAACATTTAAGTGTGACAAATATGCAACAAACTAAGAAATCAGGAAGGGGACAAACACTTTTTCACACCACTGTAAGCACAAAAATATTCAGATTACACGTCTACAATGTGTTACGAGTTCTGACCGATGTTACCAACCTTACAGGGGAAGATGTGCTCAAGTCCCTTATACCAAACCAAACTGTTCATCTTCTGGCCCCTGAATGTCGTTTTCTAGCATAATGATTGCTTTATATTCTGTCAATGGTTTGTGTGTGGTCAGTATTTTCTCCTGCTGTTGGTGGGCACATCACCAAACATTTTCTGCTGCTTCAGGCACCGTACATATAGTAGTAGTAGTCTGGTCAAAAACCACCTCATTTTTCTTTTCCACACTGGAAAAAAGGCCACAGTCACAAATCACTTTCAGTGGCCCACAAGGGAAAGTTCTTGCACTTTCGAACGCTAAAGAAAATAAACGCGGACAGGAAGCTGCGCTCCAAATTTCCAGTGGTAGGTTTTCATTTATTTTAAAGTTTTACTGAAATTTAGGGGGCATTTTTTAAAATAGTTTGACCTTGACAAACACACAAAACATGCACACAGATCTCCTGTACAAAAGCTCTCTAAATTCTCCAAATCCATATGAGCCATCCTTGCCTCCAGACACAGTGCAAAGTAAGGACATGGACAAAACCCAATGAACCATTTCTGTGTTTTCTATTTCTTCTTCTATAATTACGCATTCGGCTTATTGATAACTTAGCTAAATAAAGAGATGATGGCTGGAGTGCAAGAGCTGGTTTAGCCACACAAAAGGCTCTTCCTGCCTTATTATTACAAACCTCTGGGTATTGTCTGTGTGTGGTGGACAATCAAATGTGCGTGTATTTGTGTGAGTGCCCATGTGTTTAAAGAAAAAGAAAGAAACATGCTGGGTGCACTGACCGAAAGAAATCAGCCATGTCATGGCGCTGTGGCCCTCTGCTGCCACCCTGCCTTCGTGCCCTCAGGCTCAGTCAGGTTCCCAGGGGCCCAATCAAAACCTAGAGTCACCCAGCGACCTTCTAACCCCAGCTGTAAGCGCTCTGATTAAGACCTCATCAACACGCTGTGTCCACTGCAGCTGCACGCTCATACACACAAGCCTCGCTTTGTCCACCTTCAATGCACATGCATATGCGTGCACAGCACAGGGGTGCACAGCACACTGACCCACAATCACTGGGAGGTAGAGACTTAGTAACCTTTAACTTCTATGACTGGCTTCGTAATCTCCCCTCCTCCCTCCCTTGTTGTGTATGCGTCTGAATGTGTGTGTGTTTGAGGACAGGGCAGTGAGGTGTGAGGAGCAGGAAATGAGCATCCAGATAACACTAAGCCTAGACTGATATCCATTCAGCACAACAGCGTGAGTTAACATTGTGTGCGTCTGCAGGACGGATGATGTCAGATCATTTGGACGGGACTAAGATGGCAGGAGGCAGGAAGAATATAAGACCTGGTTTTCAAACAAGTGGATGCGACTTGAAAGCGCAGCTTAACCCCCTGCAACACTCATCAGACTCTGAGGGTCACCCTGCTTTTGTACTCTGTAATAAAGTTATCCCCATAAGGCACTGTGATGGATAATAACCTCTACAGGTCTGCATCAGAGATTTTAAATCAAGAGAAACTAGGATGTAAGCAGCTACTACTTAAGTCAAGATTCCAATTCCTAGATTCCAAAGATATTTAAGTCTTGGAAAGAGCAAACATTACTCCAAAAATTAAGCATCCCTCCCACTCAAAAGTGTTATCTTAAACTCTTATTGCAAACAGCAATCAACAAACTGTGGGTCACATGTGCAAAGTCACGGCGAGGGATGAGGCTGTGGGAGTGGAACGAGGGTCAGTGTGACGTTCAAACTAAAACAAAAAGCTTCTCCTCTGAGGATACTGCCAGCTATTCAGCACAAAGTATTCATAAATTTGCATCCTATTTCAGCTTGCGACTGAGACACCAAGTCTCCCAAAGTCAGATTCATGCAGACAGTGTGCACACATACTGGCATGCTTGTATCTCCACACGCATGCAAACACACTCGATTTAATGAGAGTCAAAGAACCAAAGAGAAAGAAAACAATGGAATATTTGGAAGTTATCCCAGACTGCTGCTGGGGTTCCCAGTGGGAGCTGGTGCTATAGTTTTATTAATCCTGACTGAATCTCATCCGCTGAGCCACCAAACGGGCCTGTGCAAAGGCCCGTTTGGTGGCTCAGCTGTACAGCACAGAGACATCAGATCCATAGACTCACTCAAATGGTTTCACAAGGGTGTGCTCACAGTCTGCACATAGTTATCACATATAGAGGGAGATCTGATTTCAGGATATATCTGCTTACACTTTTATAGTGAAGAACTGGCCATAATTCATGAATTCTTTAAATATCACAAATTAAATCCAAGCAAGGAGGGACTTATATTAAAGGTCACCTACTAAATACCAAATAACAGTATAGATCACCAGTTCTCAAACTGTGAAGTGGGCCTCACCCATGGGGGCATGGAGCCACTGCTGGTGAGGCATGAACAACAAGGGTAAAAAATATGGAGGAAACTAAGCTTATGAGTTATGTAGGGAAAATAAATCGACAAGAGGTTGCTCATGCCAGCATGCTGACCTTTATTTCACTAAAATACAACTAAGATCTTTTTTTTTTACTGTTGACAGAATGAGTGATAAAGACTGTGGGGTGTGTGGTGTGAAGTTTTAGAGGCATGCCAGACAATTTTGGGAACTGATATAGATAAATGGGGAAAGCCAAAGTCACACAACTGAATATATATAATGAGAATACAAGTCAGGTTAAAATATAAAATGAGGGCATAGCTTGCCATGGGTAGCACTGAAGGGGCCCTATAGGAGGATCTTACTCTGTACTCAGAGAGGGGATAAAATGCTGTTCAGGTAGACCCTCCTGTGGATTATGATGTCATGAAGACATGGACTTTTTCTCTGCCTGTTAGTAGCATGACATTACATTACCTAGTAACTTTATCTCATCTCCTCTCATGTAACCTGAACACAACTGCATGCAATAATGCAAACCCAACCCCCTGTAGGACGACTCACCATTCATATCCACTGTCCGTCTGTTAGTTTGGATAAATAAACTGCACAGTAAAAACAGCAGTAAGAGATCATTTTGTAAAACAGGAACCATGTGCTGTTTGTTAGAAGAATCCAACACTGGAAGACCTTTAAGGAGGTGGTTGTGGAGAGGGGCACGATTTTATCTGTGCTATTCACCACAACTAACAAGACCAGACTGTGGAGGTTCATATGGTTATTTATAGGCCTTTTACCCCCATACCAGGCAATAAATACGATTGATTATCCCATAATAGCTGAAGATGGTGATCGCCTAAAGGTTGGCTGGATGGGAAGCAAAGACTTGGACTAGAAAAGTGAAAGAAAGGCTTTCTTCCCCAAATCAAAAGCTACCATGTAATGGCCTGGGGTAGGACACTTATCTGGCTTGCAAGAACTACCCAGTGGTGGATATAACAACTCACTGTACTAGGACAAAATGTTTGATGTCCATTATATATATTAGACCATAAAATCACTTATTTTATTCAGCTGCTCATGATCACTTTCACTTTGCAGGCCAGTCTTGTATATAAGAGCTTTAAGAGGGAAATAAGACTAATTCTTTATCTACTGCAATATTAATACACCAAAATGAATGCCTTAGAGATAGAAAATCAATTGTAAATGCATATGAATTTAAAATATTTGCTATTCTTGAAAAACAGTGAACAGATTGAGTATACAGGATGTGTGATTTATTATCTGTGCACCTTATTTCATTAAAAACATATATCATTCAGGCTCAAAACTGCTCCTAACCAGTTAAACAGATCAACCCACATAGATGTGAAACTATCTTTCTTGCATTTATTCACCTGCACTTTATTGCCATAAACTCTGAAAGGTGTGTACCCATGGAGCGACAGGAATGACTCACGGCGCATGCTCTAGAAAGCACATTGAGTGTTTGTATATGTGTGTGAGCAATAGTGCCCGTAGGAAATCAAATATGTGTGTTAGGTAAGATTGTATAATTCAGATCTGCCACTAAAAACAGAGCAGACACAAACATTTATAATATCCCATGTGTTTAGGATGAACAGGATCTGTACACAGTTTAGACATCATTCCAGTCCCAGCATCATTCCCACAACAGCAGTATAAGCTAGAAGACCACAGAGGAAGATTAAGTATTGCCAGAAGTCTCTCTTAAGCCAATTGGGTCAATTCTGTTCCTCCTTGTAGGGGTGTTTGATTCTGTTTTTTGTCCCTTTCGTGTTTGTTTTGTACACATTGGCTCTGTGGTGAAGTCTGGCAAGTTTAAAGCTTTGGGATGATCAATCACAGTGCTGGATACCATCAGTGCTAATACTGACGTGGCATGAGAACACTGCTACAGTAATCTCTCACCTCTGACCAGCAATTAGTGCATACACTCCCAGGAGGGGCCTGGAAGCCGAATGGCAACCCTCAGATAAGAGATGTGCTTATCCAATTAAGAACCCACTGAGCTAAAGAACTTTAAATTGGGGAAAATGTAAATTAGTCTCAAAGGTAGGGATTAGTACCAAACCCCAGCAGGACTGGGGTGGATGAGGATTGAGAAGCTGGTTGTTATGCCTGCATGCCTTTGGTTCCCTCTGCCATTCTCCCGCTTTCTCACTTTCTCAGTTTCAGTGGTTCTGTTTTACCACCATATATCAACCTAAATTTAAAGAAAAATGAACCAATGGATTAACCATTTAAGTCAAATGATGCCTCAAAAGATATAAAGGATAAAAGGATAAAAATCTTTGAGTTTGTAAATTAATGAAACTTCTTTTTTAAGCTGAAGAAGAAATGAATGAAACTGTAGGTAAGGTTTGGAAATTCTCTGAAAAGAAAAAACACATTTTCAATTAATACTACATTCCATGCTATGGTAATCTGGCCAGCTATTGTTTAGAATCACTCACATTTTAAAGTGTTTGACAGTATCAACAAACTGATCAGACGCTGGGTATCAACACCTCCATCAGGCTAACATAATTATCCACAATTCAGTAATGAATCACAAATGCAAATTACACAACTCTTTCTACTATCTCACCGTAGGTTTTAGATGATTTCAACACACTGAGGCAAGTCGACCTAAAACAGAGTCGATCAGTGTGTTTCTACTTCTGCAGTACCACTGGATGACAGGGCAAGCACTCTCTTAAATTGGCTGCGGACATATTGAAGTGCATGAAAATAAAACAATGATATACACTGGGCATTTTTGGCATCTAGAATTTCGCTGATGGAGATAAAATATAAAAGCACTGAAAGAAAGCTGTAAATGTAACTGTGACATAAGGTTCCAATAACAGCTCATTACCTGAGTCAGAAACAGAGACTACCAAAGGACTTCACTCTTAAACAGAAAGAGCGTTTTCCTACCAAACCTTATCGCACAAAGACATCTCTACCGACCCCAAAATATGCCTCAAGTGACACAATAACCACAGCTCCACATTGTCAAGTGAAGTCTGTCTTTTAAAGTGAGCCAGTCTTTGGAAGCTGAGCTTGTGCTAATGCATGTATGCTGGTATGGCTGATGGTGTGGGGATAACTGTAAGGACTGGTCTGTAAGAATACTTCAAGAGCAAGGTGACAACAGCTCGTCAAGCTCGTGAAGTTACTTAAAAGTTAACTAAATTTAAAACCACACACTTCCTATATTTTCCAGTGAACAGTTTGACATGTTGGGAAATGGGGGGAAACAGCTAGCCTGCCTCTGTCCAGTCCAACAACTAACACCTATCAAGCTCATTTATAAACATGTTCATCTGTCCGAAAAGTTGCAGTTTTATGCCGAGATGTGTATTTTAAACAGAAAGACACCGCAACAAAGAGCTAGTCCATAAATCCCATTTAACTAGTGTCTGTGTTCACTTTTTTCTACCGACTAAGTTCCTTCCAACTGCTCCCTTATTTGCAAGGGAGCGCCACAACGGATGGATCTGCATTTTTGATTTGGCACAGATTTTTAAGCAAGGATGCCCTTCCTGAAGCAGCACTCCCAGGGATTTATGTCTCCTCCTGGTCTCGAGATCTTCTGAGTGTTAGGTGAATGTGTTCACCACTACACTATATAAAAAGTTAAGTTATGCAGTAAGATTTAGAGATGGCTTATCTGTTTCCACTAATGTGGTCCTAAACCCACAACAAATCTAAAAACCACACACACCTTCTTACCCTGTGAGGCAGCTGGATTAAACAAAAATCCGTCATGCCACTGGCTGAACACGAGCTTGATTCAGACCAATCAGGGTCCATGGAGGACCTAATGGCACCTGTGGCCATGGTTTAACCTGTGTAGTAATAGATGTTGCACTCAATCACTTTCCCCTTTTTTGGAAGTGACTGCTGTTTTCCAAACAGCTTTCCAAACAAGGTTCTCAGATGGTTCTGTGTAATGAACCATCTGGCTCAGCAGGTTACGTTCCCTCTGCCTCTTGGTGGTAAATCCGCTGCCTGTTTTCCATCTAGAAAACATTGGTTCGTTACTTGATAGCATCTCAATAAATCAGCACATTTGGAGTGCATAATGATTCTCATTCTATGCCAAGTACATGGGAACTATCCTTAGGCCAACATCTGTGATAAGAAAACATCAAATACATCAGCTGAATCAAAGAACTGTTATAAAGATAACCAAAGCACTATCAGGACAAGGACTTTACCCTCAAGTAGGAATAAGTTCTTCTCCTTCTCCCTGCTAATAATTACATGCACATTTTTCCTACCATCTTTATGCAAATAGTCTTTATCTCAAAAGTCAATTTCCTGCCAAACAGGAAATGCTCGTCTGCTGAGAGATTTGACTTTTACTACGCAAGGGAGCCAAGACAGGAGGTAATTAGCCCAACTTGCTGAAAAGGAAAGATAGAGACACGCGCTTGATGATGGGACTAACAGACTGTGAAAGCATTTACATTCCCTTGTTTTGTCCTGCTTCCGGAGTTTAACGCAACTCAGATTGGATCTCCTTGAAAATAACAGCTCTATAACACCCTTTAAAAATCTCATTACTCTGGCAAAAGGAGTACAGAGGGCACCAGCTGAGACAGAAGGCACCCACTTCAACAGCTGGCCCCCAGAGCTTGCAGGACTTCAGCTAGGCGTCATCCTACAGCAGAGGGCCAGTCCTCTGATCCTCTGCAAACACATACAAATGCAAAAAGCCCTGCACAATCAGTCATGAGTACATGCATGCACATCTGTACACTCCACTCTCATCTTAGGCTTGTTTCAACACACACACATGCTCATAGTAGTACGCATACAGCTTAATTAGTCACACCTGCCATCCAGTGCCACCCCAAACTGAGACCACATTAAGAGAAGCTCAGAGCATAAAAGATAAGCCTTTACGACACAATTTATAATATGCGCTAATGACCCAGCAGTTTAAATTTCATGGTAAATAAACAGCTCGCCCAACTCTGTGCACCTTTCTGTAGTATAATGTGGATTTTCTGCCTCGAGCTCCATGAAAGATTAATGGCGGGATGTCAGCCGTTTCAGACATTCAGAAAACAAACCTCTTAATTGTGCCAGTCAGACAGTTTTCCTCTTTGATTATTGTGTTTTCACTGGGGTGTTTCCTTGACAAGGTATTCATAAGTGTGGGAGGGCTGGTTTAAAGGCATTATGTTCACTCACGCACACATGCTTTCAGATCATCAGTAATAGACAACAGTGGTAGTAGTTCCTATGTTTTGACTTGCACAGCGATAGCAGCTCCCTTCTCTGATTATCCCCCGTTGCCATCTGTGTTGAGATACCACAAGGAGCTTGACCCAGTCTCTCTTCATCTTCCTCATACATGACCTCTGACATGCCCTCTGACCTCTCAGGGTCTCTCCGGGGTTGTTCTCCGTGGACCCCAACCAGTTCTTCATCACTTATCACCCAACAGGAAGCCCACCTTGTCTGATACAGAGCAGCCTGGCCTTGCCCGCTCTGTCAGCTCTTTGGGGAACATAAAGATGGGCTGAATGGAGGGAAAAGAGAGATTCCATTTGGTGTGGAAGGTTGTCATGCTGCTGTGTACCAAGGCCAAAAGCTGGCATTGAATATCTTCATACAAAGAAAAAATTAAGAACTTTTTCCATACCTTAATTTACCAAAAATTTTTATTTGTATTAATCTGCCGCTTTTAGGATAAGTGCTGAGGTTGAGCAAAGAGAAACTGGGCCTCAATGCATTCAAGAGGGGTGGTCGCTTAATGTAAGAAATGACTAAAGTGTCTTCTGTCCTAAACTTCCATCAGTTAGAGCATAACTGCACCTTTGGTGTAAACTACACATGCGCTTTAATGCACTTATATAAGAGAGTCAATGCATCTACTTTTCACTCTGTCACGCCAGACCTACTTGGGTGTTGCCCATCACTGGTCTCACGCTCCATTTAAGGGTTTCTCACAAGAGGGACATCTGGTCCGATGAAGGGGAATGTCTCATTCTGTCAAACAAGGCTGAACGATATTTCTAGATTACATCAGTGCTAGTCACAGAAGGAAGGGTGTTGCAACTTTCTGCTTCTATTTCTCCATAGAAAAGGTCAAACCAAAGTGTTGTTTTAAGTGATGCTTCCGTCTGACTGTGTTCGTGACTGGGGTAATTTGTGTTGCTCAGAAGAACTTCCACTTCGGGCACTGAACTCTTCTTTGAGGCCAACTCAACACAAGGCCATTAAGACAGACAAAGAGGAGCAACGGTCATATAAAAAGAAAAAAAATGAGCTCTAACCCTTAAGATTTAGTTGATCATAAAGGATCATAATCTACTCTAAGATCCTAATAAACAGCATTTGGAATGACAGCCTGTCATTTATGCTCTGCTAATCCAGTAAGTGAGGTCCTATAAACATTGCACCATTGGGATACAACCTCTAACCTCTTCACACACGCATGCATAAAACTCACACATGAATCTCTCACACAGTAACATGCACATACATACACCTTGCCTGTGTGGCAGCTCCCTGGAGCCAGATGTGGGGTCAAGTTATTGAGAAGATGATGAGAACTGGCACCCATCTGTCTTCACACCATAATATCGCTGTTTCCTTCCCTCAAGAAATACAAGCGGCGTATTTTTGTTTGACTGTTCACCACAGAGTGGACGCATTCCTCTCTCCCAGCATCAAGCACCAGATTGTCAAAGGCAAGGGCGAGGGATGGAAGAGGTTAAAGCTCCCAGAAGACCTGAGGATAATGGGACATCCACAGCACTAACGCAGATGGAGACAGACAGAGGGCAGCATGGACACCAGGTGAAGATGGAGGAGAGAGGGTGGAAGATGGGAAAGGGTCAGGGTCAGGGTCAGAGTAGAAGGGAACAGGAGGCACAATGGGAGTAAAAGCAGGGTAAAGGTTGAACTAGGAGCAGAGGGCATGAGGGGACCCTTTGGTGGAGGGAGAGAAAAGGGTGACGGGGTGGCACAAGAGAGGAGAGGGAAGCACACTTCAGACAGCATGAGAGAGCCATTGGGGGAGAGGGCAGCATACTCCTAGCAATACTTCAAACACATTCCACCATGCATACTGAAACATTGTAATCTGGATACTTGGAAACTCCTGCAAACAGGACAAAACTAAACATCTGACAGAAAAGAAACCTGAAGGCTTAAAGGCCAAGGGGATAGGGACACAGCATGAACAGAGCAGAGACAATTACACGAGTTAAATGAATATACACGAAAAAAGCTAATAATCGATTTAATACTGTACACATAATACACTGATGTAAGGGTCTAGTATAAAATGTGGGAAGATCCTGCAAGCCAAAGAAGATGTCATACACAGTCTGTATTTATAAATCATCTATTAAAAGCACTCGAGGACACATTTTCCTTTTTGGCAGCTGACAGATTCATTTGAAGTCCCATCTGGGCCAGAAGTAGTGTTTACACACAAACATCTGCCTATCGAACAAAAAGTACACAAATCTAACCTAGCAGCCAAACCAGCCAGTACACACCACTTATGTTCATTAATGCAGAGAAACGTAAACTGTGGTCCTATAGACAGCAAAGCAGGCGGAGCTGAGTCCTTAAATGAATGGCTTTTTAATTCCTTTTTTTTTTTAAGCCCCCCGCAAATGACAAACATATGGCAAAGACAAACATGTACATGCAGCCAAAGACACCATGTAAAAACCACACATGCAGCAGCACAGAGGCAGGACAGCACACACAAACAAAGCTAAAAACAACAAATACAGAGAGTGAGAACTGTTTGCGTGTGGCACAGACATTTTCATAGTTTGTGTTTGTGTGTATGTCTTTGTGTTTGTTTGCGCACTTGTATTACTCATGTTGTGGTGATATAAATCTGTTTATAAAATCACAATAATTTAGCTTTTATTTTGCTGACAACAAGTTGCAATAATATAAATCATTATAATGCAGGGTGTAGACTTGGTTTAAGGTTACAGTAAGGGTTAGGTCAAGTTAGAAACCGAATGTAAGTTAATGTAATGTCCTCCGGAGTCACACAAAAAGGACTGTGTTTGTGTCCGTGTGCATTCTTATGCTTTACGCATCCACAGACAAACGTGTTTTTTCAGGCTCTGCTGGAGCTGGAAGAGCTGGAACTAATGACACTTCTAATCACAGTGATAGGGATCAGCGAGCGACTGCATGCCAAACACACTCTGCACAATTTACTGCAACATGCCAATGATTTGGGATTTCCTTAGAAAACTTTCATTTTGCAGTCCGATCTATAATCAGTATCCTGTCAGTCATATGAAAAAAGAAAAGAAAACAATGAAAAAACAAGCCAGACAAACTGTATATCTCAAGCATTGTCAATATATTCCATGACTATTTCAAGACAAAAATCAGGGGTATCACCTGTTTAAATTCCCTAGCCTGTCTTGTGGCGCAGCTCAAAGCCCACACATTTCTAGTGAAGATGTAAATCTCTAAAACCACAAATATTTAGTTTCATTTTAGGAAAGCAATTTTCTTCAACTCTTGGGCAGTACCGTTTGAATAAGTAAAACCTAAACTAGAGAATGTACTAGAGAATTACCAGCTATTACTGAATTTGTTCCGTTTTGCATGTTAGTGTTTAAGGATTTATCACGTGTCTGTGATTGACTCACAAAAAACAACAAGAAAAAACCAAACCTAAACATAAAAAATCCCCAAAGTGACTATATCTGGAACATGATTTGAACAGGAAGGTGGAGTGTCAAGTTATCAGCCAATGCTAGCAAGCTAGGTAAGCAAGGTGCACCCAAAGACTATATGGTTGAATCGCACGGACACAGACACCTGCTAATTAGTACTATTTAGTAAGTAACAGACTAATAAATTTATAGAATTTCACTCATCAAAATTGGAACAAAGACGTATTGGTTGGGCTGGATCACAAAGAAAGCTGTGTTTTTTGTTCAATGACTACATTAAAAAATGTTCCAAAAGGTACCAACGCTACAAACATGGTTGAGAGGTCCAGTTCAGTGACTGAAATTAGTAGAGGAGATGGTTAGTGGTCTGGCAACCACCTGTCACTTAAAGCACCCACAATAAAATTATCCATCCATCCATGTTCTTCCAAGAATTCAATTCAGGGTCACGGGGGGAGATTGGAGCCTATCCCAGCTGTCATGGGGCAAAAGGCAGGGTACACCTCACATTCACACCCAGGTATGCCTTTGGACTGTGGGAGGAAGCTGGAATACCTGGAGCACAGGGAGAACATGCACACACAGAAAGGCCCTCGCCAACAGGTGGATCCAAACCCAGGACCTTTGTGCTGTGAGTTAACAGTGCTAACTGCCACACCACTGTGCTGCCTTACAATTAAATTTCCATAGTAGATAAAATTAAAGACATTTAATACATTTTTAACAGGGTGTGTTTTAAAAAAAAAATCACCCACTGTATCATACTTGTTATGAAGGGGGAAATTAAACAGGCCTTTTGCACAGGGCTGTTAACATTGCTCTAAATAAATCTTTTCTACAGGGACTGACTCGCTTTTGGAGCCAGCTGAAGTGGCCATTCAAGTTACTGCAGTTTTTGGCATTTCCACGCTGCCTTCATTTTTTATTAGCCCCAGAAGTTGATGCCTGGTTCTTTTTAGAAGGTTTTGGACAAGAGTAGACATCTCTGCTAAAGATCAAGCAAGCCTTGCTTTGGCTCATAGACCGTATTTATAGCCAAATCAAATCAGTACTGGTTTTTAGGATCTGCTGGTGTAAAAGAAATAAAGATTATTGGCCCAATAATTTTAGTTGTTCTGCTAAAATCCACAGCAGCTTTGTATTCAAAAGAAAGTGCCAACATCTGCTGATATAATGCATTTGACATAAAACTTTTAGAGACCACCCTAATATCCCTTGATTCTCTTTATCCAATGGATCACAATGGCTTGTTGCAGAAAATTCTGTCAGAGGCAATGGGTGACAAACTGGGGCGAATTCCTGAGGTTTTAAATGGAATTTGGAAAAAAGGGAATTGTTGACACGGGACTTCATAAAATTTGGGAATACAAACCACACTGAGTGGTAATTCAGTGGGTTTTTTTTCTATTGGCTCGGCTTCTAAACAATGACAGCAAAGACACAGTCCTGTCAGCATTGAAGTCATTTGTAGAGCTGGGTTTTTGATATCTAACCATCAATTTGAACGACAAAATTAATCTGCATTCATCCTCTGCTGTTCCACCACCAGCTCTGCTCATGTGCATCTGTCTTTGTAATTTATATTTGGCTGTTTGGCATTTCACATTATTATTCCGTTTTAAAATGTCACCGAAACCAAAGCCTTGACGAACACGAAGGCTGTGAACTGTCCAATGGAAGCAGTGTTGAGGGTCAATGTGTGTGTGTGTGAAGGCAAAGAGAAGCAAAGCAACACAAACCTCCCCGAGGGAAGTGAAGCATTTAGAGCTACATTGCGGGGAGGCGGTGCCTGGCCACACACAGACTGAGTCCACATTCCACCTAACCAGAACAATTATTCCCATAATGGGGAAGTTTAACTTTATTAGGAGTTGTGCAGTCAGCAACACAGTACAGAGCCAACAACAATGACAGTGACATTAAACTGCCTGAGAGGTTATCCAGCTTCAAAATCTGACCTTCAAATCCTCTGTGGCCCTTCCCAGTGTAACATAACCAGCTCGGCACTTTTTCAGATGAGTGGTTCAGACAAGAATAGCATGTGTGTGTGTGCTCACATACATATGCATGCATGTTTAAGGTTATGGTCACATTCAGATATTCTTTTGAATAAGAGGACTATAGTAAGCCTAAAATATGCAGAGCTCCTTCCAGTGGTTTTGTTTCAAGGGTCCTGGCTAAGCCACAGCTTGTTATCTGTCTGGCTGTCAGCCTGAATGTTTATCTATTTGCCTGAAGAAAAAAAATGTGGAAAAGGTGACTGTGTCCTTCCCATCTTACACCCACTGACATCCGATGAGTGTTCATGTGGGCAGAAGGCTTTGCATGCCTGTCTCTATATGATGAACAAGAAGCTTGTGAGACAATGATGGCAGATGAGTTGAGGATCCAGTCCCAGCACTGGGTCGGTTGGTGTTATGTTTTTAGGGAGGGGACGATGGGAATGCGAGTAACTCAGGCTCACAGTTAACCTGACACCGCCATCACCAGACCAGCGGGACAATAACGGGCCAAAGCATTCCACACTTTTCTAAACATGGCCTTCACTCCACTGGTGCAAGACACTGCAAAGCTTTAGTGTTCCTGAAAGTGATCTCTGTGCCACATTAAGCATTTACTCCTCTGCTGGCTTCTCTTTGTCTTTTTCTGGGTTGTCTGTACAAAAAAAACTGGCGGCTACCACTTAGCAGGAGCAACCAATCGATCAGGAAAGCATGCCCCCAACGGTTCTGATAAGAGCATGATGGATGCTAAACACAAGATCTGGATTTATCACACAAGGGGTATAAATAACCAATAGACTTATCATGGAGACAAATTACCATAACACAGCTCCCTTAAATGTCCTGCGAAGATTGTAGCTGTCTACTTCTACTCTGTGATTGCTTTGAACTCTGTTTTGTTTACTACTAGACTATAAGGGGTTAGCACAACACAACAAAAGAGACCAAAATGTCAAAGAAGTAAATATTTCATTTAATTAGACTATAAACATCTGCTCTCAATTTCATACCACATATTCATTGTCCTAGGCTGATCTCGATTTCCTTAGATATTTTCTAATTAGCAGCTCACAGACAGCCAAATATAGAGTGAGAATTTTAATGAAAACTACAATTAGTTCTGCCTTAAACCCCAAGTATAAGAGGTTACATGCCTTTTAAATGAAACAAGCTTAGTATGATGAGACTCTTTGCAACAGCAGGCATGGAAAATCTATTAGTCCATTTAGCTCGACTGGAGCATTGCTGGTGTTTATACGGTACACCTTATACACTTTTCAAGGACACTCGCTTATTCCCTTCGATTTCTCACTTATCTCTCTTTCACACACACAAACAGACACACGGGTCACTGTGAAGGGCACCCAGCATTCCCAGCATTCCCAATGGTGCCTGGCATCCTGGCCTCCGTCAGTGAGGATTTGCCAGATCCTCTGCGGCCCCTCCCACGCACACGCACATACACAAACGACCAATAGCCAAACTGCAACCACACCCCGATGCCGCACTCAGAGCCTCAACGCACCAAGCGGATGGACCTTTTTTTGTCTCTTTTCCCCCAGTTCATTCATTCAAATTAGTGTGCAAAGCTAACAGAAGATACCCATTGTAGTAATATCTTACTGTAAAAAAAACACTAAATTTGGATTTTCTTTCATTCCTATTTGCTCACCTATATTATGAAAATCAAAAATGAAAAGCCAGATGTTGATTTATTCATGACACAGAACTGGCATGGTGGAGAGAAGAGAGTGCAAAACAGACTTTATTTCACTGGTGCAGTAATGCCTCAGTTATTCTATTTGAACAGACACCCTGTCATTTGCTTAATCGCTTAATTACTGCCTCGACTCATCAACTAATTATTTGGTTTATAATATAAATAAAAAGTCAGGTTACAATCTCATAAAACAAAGAAAAGTAGCACCTTTAAACAAGTCCAGCAAAGTTCAGACCTGATGAAATTTTTTTCAGCTCTAATTTTTATTTATTACTAATTATAAACTCTAGTGTCATTCAAGCGCTAACCATCTGTATCCATTTCATTGAGTATAAAACTGTCCCACAAGCAGAAGGAGTCTCAGATGGTTCGGAAAGGGATTCCATTATGCTCAGCTATGAAGTATATTTTTCTTTTTCTTCTTTTGGCAGGTGAAGTTCTCATTAGCATTAAGTGAAATATACCATATATAGACCTGAGAAAACATTGGGCAAATTAGATTTACTGAATGCCGTGTTGGCCAGATGAGGAAAGTATGTCTTCAGAGGAAAAATGGAATTAAGTTCAAAACTGAATTTGAAAAACATCTTGAGAAGCCATTTAGCCTACAAATGGACACTGATATAAGATCCTTAAAGTGTTGATGAAGTGTTGATGTGTGATCTTCCCCTGCAACATCTTCCCTCTCAGTGGGGCATCTCCTTCTTATATCTGCCATCTTTTTTGGTCCCTTATGCACGAGGCAACAATGCCATCCATCCTCCACACCTGTCAGGGGTCATGACCCCTTGATTCCACTCAAGATTGGCCTCCCCACTCTCTGGACAAGCTGCTTTCATTTCACACCTCCACAGTGTATCGTTTTGTCTATCTATACATCCCACTGATGCATCTATTATCAGCCATCTCTCTCTTAGCTGTGGTGATGATCTTCTTCTCATCTCCGGTGTCTGGACTGGATCATAAGGGCACTAACTTTACACTGCTGTCTGACAGCGGTAAAACACATGGTTACTGAAAGCCTAAATTTAACACTGCTGCTCTGATCCCCAGAGCAAGTGGCTTCATTAAAAACTATCAGAGGAATTTCGAGAGGGCTACTTAGTGTGCTAATAGGCTAACACCCGAGTCTCTGGTGACACATGTGGGCTACAAGGGGCAAGAGAGAGCCCGTGTTCTGGGGATTTGTGGACACAAAATACTCTGGGGAGCAATAGAATGATAGCCGAAGAGGAAATGAGTGGAAAAAGAGATGCTTCCTAAGACACGGAGGTCTGCTTGGGTCAGTGGATGGGTAAGCGAGTGGAAAAGAACGAGCCCTGCTCTCTAAATAGTAGATGTGGATTAAATCAAATTATCTTTAGTATTTGGTTTAAACTCCCCTAAGGTATCTTCTGGTTGTGGTTTTCTACAAAGAACGGCAGAATTTCATTCTGTACTGCCACAAATATTAAAAATATCTCTTTTTATACATGACTATAACATGTCATTATTTGCCTTTTCAACCCTATTAAACAACCACAAATATTTTTGAATATTTTCTTTCTATCTGCAGAAGGCCTAAGAAAGAAAGGGGTAGACAGGATCAGGTCAGAGGACTAATGGCGAAACGGTGAAAAAACAATAAAGGGAGAGGAAAACTGGAAGGAGGAGTGGAAGGAAAGATCAAATTGGGTCAGATTATGGTTAACAGCACACTGAGGATCATGTTCAACAGTGGTCTTTGACTTTTACTGTCCCCCATTTATACCCCTGCCACCGACACAGGCAACGCAGCAAATGGCCTTGACATCTGTATTCCTACTTAGAGGATAGGCGAGAAGCAGAGAGGGGATGAGAGTAGAGGAGAAATAAAACAAAGCATTGATTGGCAATGTAAAGCATAAAATAGCAAAGTGAACAGGCAGAGGATCAGTAACAAAACGACCCCCTAATTCAACTAATAGGAATCCCAGCTCTCCCGGACTGGCTGCAGGTGTGTGTGGAGTCAAGTAATGTGCTGGCAAAATCGTTACAACATTATACTGTTAAAGTCCTCTGCAGTGGAAACATCTTGACTGAATCATGACCAAAAAAAGAAAGAAAAAAAAACCCAACCCAGAGCAGTAATCAAATGACAACTGAGATCCTGTGGATTGAAAGTGACAGCAGTGGTTTGGCTAAATCCCACTCTGCCTAAACCAGTCAAACAAAGGATTTGAGAAACCGACAAGAACCGGGGCTGAAGCAGGACTCTGACTCTTAAAATGGGATTAGACTTGAGATCAGTATAACCCTCAATATAAAGGAATAAAAAAGCTGTCAAAAGCAGGAGTATCTGATGGAATGTGGTCAAAGCAGGAAGAATTGGTGTAGAGACATGATGTTCAGTTATGTTAATTATAGCAGATACTGAAAACAAAAGAGATTTTTTTTTTTAATTTTTATTAGCCCTCAAAGACAAAAACATGATTGTACATTGCAAAAGGAATACAATATCAAGTCCATGATTCTCCTTGCTGGGACACTTTGATTATATATTTGAGCACAGAAATGCTTTGAGGTAAATTTTGTTGTTAGCAAGAAAGCACGCTCACAAGACACGTGCAGTTTGTCATTCTCTAAAAACAATCTGCTCCATCATGTAAAACTCAGAGCTGAAACACTGACAAAATGCCTTTACTTGGCTAAAAAGATTAGATTTAGCACCATGTAGTTAGTTAGCTGCTCAAAAGCTAATGTTAGCTTTTTGTAAACAAGCTACCGTAGCAAGCTAAGGCACTTGCAAACGTAAAAACATTACTCATAGGCTTTTGAATGAGCCACATCACACTATAACGTGAGTGAATATGGTCAAAAATACTTTAGCTTAACGCACGTTGCTCAAGAGTTGGAAGCATGTGAATTCTCCTACTGGCTGGCAGTGGTTCCTGAATGTTTCTGGCTGTTGCTGGATGAAATCAGTTGCAAAAAAGGTGCACCAAAAACCTCCTTGGGATTGCTTTGGTTGCTAGCAGATTGCCACGGTTGCCTGTAGTTTTTTACGTTTGTCTGCAAATAATTGCTAACTATTAGCCCAGTGGTAATAAAACTTGAAAAAGTGCAACGCAAACTCAAAATGCAGAAGGTTCGCCTTCGAAGTAAAAGTTGTGCCTCAGCGCTGCAGCCAACATGTTTCAAAAGGCGAGCTCTATTTCCGGTTTGTGTCGCACTTTTTCACAGTTTCACTACAGCTTGGAGAGTACCTACACTGTATTTGTAGACAAGTCCGTCACTTTCATTCAAACTACGGCTGCAGCAATATGCTAGCGACCAAAGCAATCACAAAGAGGTTTTTGCCAGCTGGTTAGGGGATACACATTTTTCCATAGCGACAGATGGTTCCCAGGGGGTCACTGACTATAGTAGGGGGTCTGTAGACTGGGACTTTAGCAATCATTTTCCCAGCGACTGCCATCATCCTTCAGCAACCACTCACAACCAGTCAGGAAATATTCATTTTTCCCTCATGAACGGTGGCTGCCAGATGGTCACAGACCGGTCTCTAGGCCTGTGTGACTCGGGCCTTATTCACTTGACCCTACATTGTCGCCATGATTGTCACACGTCCAAAGTGGTGGACAAGTTAACGTTACATGGTTAGTGGTCACGTGCCTGCAAAACCTCAGTAGTAATTTTGACAATGACACTTGGATATTTGACGCCTCAGTGACAAAAGGCCTGCTGTATGCATAGTGAATGTAGGGTCCTAGTGTCACATTCATTTTGCATGTATTATTGTTAACTTTGGTCTCCTGCAAGGCTACATTTTTTTGGACTGGCAACTTATAAAGACTTCCAGGTTCTTCACCCTGTTAGTAGTGGAACTCACCACACTGCAGCTTTTTTGGTGTTTTTCTTTTTTTTTTTTGCTGGCAGACAATTTAGCTACAAGGAGGCACCTTCAAGCAATACAAAATCACCTATGAGCCACAAACTGTGTTCTGTCTCCATGTTTAACATTATCACTAACTTAGTTTAGTATAATAGCATGCTAACATCTGCAAATTTGCACTATATACACAAAACAGCTGTACCAAATTTCATGAAACGACATCCAATAGCTGTTGAGACATTTTACTCAAAGCCACAAACTTTCTGGTGGCATGAAGAAAACTAGAGGATCACCAAAGTCATTAGGATTTAGCAGGTAATCCAGCAGTTATTGAATAATTATAGTCTGCTCCACACTGCTTAAATGGCTATATAATAGGACATTACTGATGTTTCCATCATCATTAAGACAACACAATTTATGGGTTCTGCTTGCCTTTACACTTCTGTGACATCAGTACACATTAATAATGTACTTCATGTCTTTTGTTCCAGACATTTAAAAGGATTTCTAGACGTCTTCTATTGTTACTCAATTGAGGAGGCCCTGTTGTTCATTATGACAGCCAGCTGCAGGTTCTTTTGTTGAGAGCGCAAGTCACTGAAGCTTTCCTGGAGCTGTCTGCAGCTTGTGAGCATGCTTCCATAGGCAAAGGTAGAGTCATACTATGCACACATGGGCTGCACTTGCAAAAAACACCTAATTGGAGACAGGAACATCAGTCTACCTTAAGTGCGCACATATGTCAGTGTATGTCAGTGTGTGAAAGAGACATGAATGAAAAACAGGATTTTAGCCACAATGAAGACTTTTTTTAAAATTCACTTTGAAGAAGAGCCCTGCTTAGCCTGTCTGCCCAATGTCCCTTCAGTGTTACCACAATACCATACCACACAGCACAAATGTGACACTACAGTACACAAGACTAAAGAGCCCAATACCACACGTACAATCACAACCAGGAGGAGAGAAGGGCATGAGTCTCCTACATGAAGAAGGCCTTTTTTCCACATTTGAATTCAAACATATAGGATATCCAAATTAACTGAAGAGCAGAAAGAGGGATAAATGATGGCTGGAATGAGGAGAGAGAGAACAAATAGTCTCATTCAGCAGCCCTCTGGGGAAAATGGGAAAATTGGGATCAGGAGAGATGCCATTTTTTTCTCCTGCTTCTTTCTATGGCTCCTGTTTGTTGGTTAAGGTTCTCTGTTTTGTCACCGTGTTTTTAAGTGGAGCTGAAGTACACTGAAAGTCCTCAAAGGTTTGTTGGATTGAATCCAAAATGTATGTGTGTTTCTATCAAATGCACATATGGCTACATGGCTGTGCATGTATGTGTATCTGTTTTTATTGGCATGTAAACTTTGCCTTTGTGCACATATTCGTATACCTGTATATATAGGCCCCTGTGTTTGCTCTCTGTAACCAGGTTAGATGCTCTCCTCGGGGCCTTCTTGTTTCATATGTCATATGGATTCAAAAACAGTTCAACTAACTCAATTCAGCTCCAACTTCAATATCAACCACAGCTGAGTCCAGTATCTGTGCCAGAGGCAGGATACTGGTCTGAGGGGCCAGGGCAGTGTGTGGGAGACTGAGTGAATGATGACTGACGGTTGGCAGACCCGCATAGCCCAACAGACAGAAAGACTGACAGATAGATGAACGGACAGCTTCAGGACCAAATGCCAAGTCATCTGATCTGTTTTTTTTGGAAAGGCCTGTTTGACCCCCTTAAACAGCCAGATCGGATCTGTCGTGGAACCCTGAACACCGAACCACAACCCCCTTCACAGACAAATTACCCTTATCTGCATCATTCCTTTTGCATGGATGTCTGCATCACATGTTGTGGTAAAGGTGGTATTCTATTTTAACATTGTTCTGACCTTTAACCTTTCTAACAGAATCATAAATACTTCTACTTCCAAACTGCTTGGGTCGTCATTAAACATGTATGATTTACCAGGCCAAAAGCTGAAACCTGTGTGGCTTCAAGTGTCTTTTACTTGAGTTTTAGGAGTTTTGAACTCTCAGTTCCATTTCTAAATAAAGGCTCAGCGCAGAGAACAACTCATAATGTCTTCAAGTTATAAAGAGCTTAACAGTTACAGTTAGAGATCAATTCCCTCCTGGTAAATCATAAAACAAGTAATGTTTAAATTATACATGGCTTGGGAGGCAAATGCTTTTTTGAAGATAAAGTTTTTTATGTACAATTTTGTGATATGGAAAAAAATTGTGCAATTTTCATACATTCATTTGTCAGAAACTTAAAATATTTACAAACATGTTGTAATTGTAGTTTCTTCTCCCCTAATTTAAGCACTCATTATCCCACTTGTGGCGATGATGGTGTTCATCTCCCAGAGGCAACATTGGGTGTTGGTGGTGGAGGTGGATTAGAAGGTGGTGGGGAGGCTGAGCATCCTGATGGCCTTGCTTAGGTTTTGAAGCTTACTGAAGGAGAGATTGTGGGGCTCCATTGTTACTCAAAGGTGAAGAGGTTGCGAGGTTAGAGGCTAAGGATTATTACTAGACACAAGAACCTGGATAAAATAAATCACTAATGTATGTGAGGCACATCAGTGGTTTATAAGTGAACCTAGGACTGTGTTCAGTTGATTTGGGTTATTAGAGCCCTGAAGTCTGGCTTCTATTAACATTAAAAGATAAGATCTGGATTGTGTGGCGTGTGATCTGTCTGAACAGCCTGTCAGCGCCACAGACTATTTACAGATATGGGCCTAGTTAAAATGACAGGAGGGACCAATGAAGGGCCAAAATAGAAGTGAGCTGGCAACAACAGCTGTCTTTGTGTCAAAACACACTGAGCTAAATATATATGACAATCATTCCAAGACAATGCACACTGACAGGTTTCACATTTCTCATGTTTTACTCGCTTTTCTGCAAGTAAAACGCAGAAATCTGCGTTATGTACTTTCATTTTATTTTGGTTTGCAACTATTTTTCAGACGGGCAAAGAAATTCAGCTTCTGACTCCTGATGAATGACAGGATCCAAAATGGCTTCATTCAGTGATATTAAATCAGGTAACAAAAGATAATAAGCACAGGGGGTTTGCAAGATCTCTGCTCTGTCCTGATTCTGTTAAAGACACGCACAAGCACGTAAATTCAGTGAAAAACCTGACATGTCCCAGTGGAGAGGCCTTACTTTGAAATGTTAGGCCTACTGTCACGTCTAGGACACGGCCCAGGGGAAAACATGAAAGGTGATCGGTCAGTTTAGAGAGGCCAGTATTAATGAAGTAGTCAAAGAGCAAGGGAGAAACAGAGGAAAGACATGCTAGAGGCTGACCCCACTTTACTGAGGTCCTGCTGAGACAGGGGGAAGAGACAGTAAAGTGAAGAACAGGAGGGGAGACACCACACAGGACACTCCAAACATGAGGATACTGTTTAAAAAATACAGATAATGGATGGAGTATTATGCCGAAACGCTCCTGGGAGGGAACTAGGGAGTGAAAAAGATGAGCTGAAGCAGGAAAAAGATGTTAGGAGGTAAAATAGTGGGACAGAGAGAAAATGGGGTGAAACGGGGCAGGAAGGGGGTTTGAAAGAATGTGGGTGAGGCAGGGAAAGGGGTCAACTCAGGGAGGCTTCCATCTGTGCCCCATTCAGATCTTATCTGCCCTGTCTGCATGGAGAGCACACTGAACTTCCACACCCTCCTACCCCCAGCAATGTCCCGCAGCCAGTTAACCCATCTGCCCTCTGTATACCACCAACAGAAAAATGAATGCACACAAACTCTCTCTCACACACACAAACAAGCATTCAGATGTGCACTGAGCAAAAATCCCGGACAGGAAAGACAAGCATCGGTGCACTTACACTCCAATTACCACTGTCTGTCTTTGCGATAGAGGAGGAGACAGAGACAGACTGAATGGATGTTAAAACAGTTTAAAGGGTCAGACTTGAGTAAGCTGATCAGCTGATCTGCCATGTGAGAGACAATTGTCAGGTCTGTCTGATTTGATCAAACCTGTTGCCCCAAATCAATCAATGAGGGCTCTGGCGCCAAGAAATCTGCCTCCTAGAAACCTGCTTGTTAAAAAGAGTCAGTCACATTCCTGTTTCTTAAATGTGCCAGGTACACTAGTTGTCCAAAACTCAGGTCTGTGCTTTAGAAAAACTAGAAAATAGTATGGCATTGGGGTTTTCTGGAAATGACAGCAGTTAGGCTCTTGACAGGAGAATGCTGGCACCAAAAGACAAGCAGCAATACAAAAATATCAGTTATTCTTTTTGGGGGTTTTTTTTCTGTGCAACCTTAAGAGAAAGCAAATAGAAGGAGGAAAAAGTGCTCTAAAAGTTTCCACCGGCAGAGTAAAATGGATTTGGATAAGTTAACAGGCACACAGACCTCACTAACAAGTGACAGATCGGAGCTCGCAACTGCAGCCAAGCAAGGAAACGCTAAATGTGATTTAGAAAATGAGACGAGTGCACGATGTGTCATTTTAGAGCACCACAACTATCCCTGCAGTCAGCTGGTTTTCACTGGTTAGGCTTGTATTACCTTTCATAAAAATATATATTTTTAAAAAATTGAATAAATTCCTGTGTTCTTTTGTATAACATACAGGTCCAGACAAAAATCCACAAGCTAGAAATCCTACCTCCAGTCTAATGCCTCATACCACAAAATCTTAATTTTCCTCGCTCATTTGAATAGCCGCAGTTTTCTCGCATCTCTGCCAGCTTTATTTTTTTTTTTTCCTTCTTAGACAATAAAACTGCATCTCAAGCCAATTCCTCCAATTAAAACTACACTAGAGAATCACTTTGCGCTGGTGGTTTGGCTGCGACTCTCAACATATTTTATGATGAGCAGCTTGAATTGGGTCAGGTCTCCTTATTGGCTCATTGCGTGTTATAAACACGTTCCCTGTTTAATATCCAATTTGAGCAGTTATAGCTGTGTATACATTCTCCTCTGGTTTAAACGTTGGTTTAAACAGCCAAACTGTGTTTAGAGTGTAAAAAGAATCATATGGAGCTCGAGGCAGAGCAGGCAGCACTGCATGCCAAGAGGGTGTTGCAGTAATACTATATTTGCTAATTGGTACAGGACAGAATGCAATTTAAGGTGACAGAACGATAGAATGGTTTCATCTGTGTACTTCACATCCATCTTAAATCCCATTCATCAGAATCACATTGCACACATTAGTCTCTCTGGCGCTTCCTCCCGCCGCTGTCTTGTTCTCCCCTGTTCTCTCCACTCATCCAAGCCTTCGCCCTTGTTCCAAATCACACATCGGAACCACATAAAAGTGAGAAAACACTCCAAGTAAATAAACAGAACTAAAACGGAGCCTGCTCAGTTCCAAGAGTGCATCCCCAGTGTCTGGATTTAAGTATTAACAGCAAGTAAAACAGTGACAGTCAAAATGTGTGCGTGCATCTGTGTGTGCTGTGGGTTTATGTTTAAATAGGTTGCAACCCTCTTTCTACCGATGTGTGTTAGTGCTGCAACCGCTGCAACAAAATGCTGTGACACAAAAATACACAAACACACTGATTAGATCCTATTTATGTACATCTGACGCTCCATCCATCTAAACACTATGTGTGCGTGGAAGAGCTGCATTTGCGTGTTGAATATTGGAGGGCAAGGTAGGGAAAGAAAGCAGGAGAAACAAAATTTGGATGCAGGCAGAGAGAAAAAGAGAGGAAAGAGATGGTAGACCTGATAGATTGTCCACATGTTCGACTCAGATATTCCATGTGTAACCTGAGCTGACTGGACATCTGTGATATACTCTCCTGGCTCCCAAAATGGACTCAGGACTCATTTTATTATGATTCCTGAGTGGAACAGCAAATATGCAGATAAGAAGTCCCTGTAGAGGCTGGCAATGGAGATGGGCTGTCGGATGGTATGCAGAAATGTGGGGAACACACGCATGCTCACGCATGAGAATTGCAGCACATGTGCAAGGTGAGCCCACACATATAGACACACACACAACAAGTGTACACTTGCACACAAACCTTTGCTCAGTATGTAAAAAACAGATGGAACTCTGATAAAAAGTTTCAACATGTGCAGTATATTTCAGTATTGTAAGTTTTCCAGTTCCTCCTTCCTCGTTTTCCTCCCCCCATCTATGCCTCCATCTGGGCCAGGCACTTAGAGAGTGAGCAGCGGCAGCAGCGACAGCATTCTTGACAGAAACCAAGTGTTTCAATTTAATAGAAGCAAGTCACGGGTGTGTGTCCAACCCTGTGCGCACATAAACACATATTTAGCTCAAATTATCACACTGCAGTAGCCTGAAACCTGCTGGCAAACATTCGCCCAACACACAGAACACACAGATTTCTGCCCAAGCTTGGCCAGTGATCAGATCTATTTAGAGGGTAATTTTCAGTATGGCATTACTAGGTGTGATGTTGGGTTGGCAAATGACTGCGTGCGAAATCCTCAAATCAGTGAAGAGAAACCTCAGAGAGATAAATGACTCCATCAGTGGCACAGGCCATTGTGCACACTGTGATCTTGATAGTTTAACTGCAGCCACTGTGGTTTAATCTTAAGCCCTAGATGTGTTACATATGGTTATAAACACGACAGCAGAATGACTGCATGTCTTGCTTGGCTAACTTTTGCCATTTGGGATTTTTATTTATTTATTTATTTTTTTTTACCAACCCCTGAAATCTAAATCCCCCGATATAGTTTATCTTATTAGAAATGCTATTATGCAATCAGTAGGTTATGCCCTTTATTGGCTGCTTCTCCTCTCACCAGTAGTTATAAAAAAAAGACAACTGGCCTACTGAACAGACACACCTGAGGGACTCCCCACTTACCCTGTGAAAGTCCCCCTGCAACTCTTCATTGTCTGTTTACAGTATGTGTGATAACCATCTCCATTCCCCCACCTCACTCCTGGCTGAACTTTGGGTTAATGTACACACTGAGTGTACAGACTGACCCACTGAGGATGTACAGCAGCCTCAGACCATATAGATCCTGAGCTAAATATACACTCATGAAATCATAAATACAGACGTGAATTGGGGGGGGGGGCTGTGCACAAGAGTAAGACGCATGTGGAAAAAAAGAAAATAACAGACAAAAAGGCATATTCGGAAAGGTCAAACGGCGAGAGAGAGCAGACCTGAGACAAGTAAATAAACCCCTGCTCAAAGCGATGGTGTTAAGATGTTGAGAGCTATACTGCACTCCCTGCTATGACAGAATAACATGCACCAGCGATGCTGAGGGCTCGTTCAAAGATTTCAGGCCCAGTTTTATGAGCTCAGCTCTCATTAAAGAGGTGCTGGGAGAGTGACGAGTCTCTCCAGGAGCTTTTACACTAAGCAGGAGCACGTTTGCCACAGCGAGACCATCTGGATCACCTATGCTCTTCTTCATATCTCCAACTACCCCTCCGTGACTCTCAGAGAGAGATACCCCTGATTGTTAAGTCCAGCCTGTGTCTGGAAGGGGATGGAAGGATAAACAATATCCTCTGCTCAAACCCTGCCTATCTGTTTGTCTGGGTTCACGTCCTGAGATGGTAACTGCCCAATAAATCCAGGTGTGTTTGCATGAGTGCCGTCCTGCAGCTGGGGTCAGCCTTGTTACATTCCTGATGGATTAACTGGGCTGTAAATTCAGAAGGACTGATATTGGACACTTATTTCTGTCTGTCTACAGAGGATTGGGAGTGTTCAAGTGATGCCATTATTATTCCTATGAAAGCACAATTTAAAAGAAAGCATGATGAGGTGTTTCACTTCTCAGATCCTTGTGAATTCAGATAAATGATTAATGCAAATCAATTAAATTAATACAAACAAGTTTACACTGTAGCACAGACAGGAACTGTTTTCCTCATGGTGCTGTCAGCCAGCAGGAGACCACATGGTGGTGTTAAAGAGTTTTTTTGCTCCTACATTAAAAGGCTATTCACCTTGTCGCCTGCCACTTGTGATAATTAAAGAAAACATGATAATAGTTTCCACATTTGGCACTGCGTGTCTGCTCAGCACTGCTCTGTAAGCTCCTCCAACTCCCGATTGCAAGAGCATATTTGCTTGTGTGAAAATTTGGAATCCCTGAAAAAAATAGTCCGAAAAATATTTTTCACACTGACTGATTATTATTATCAAAGCTGTTTTTAAGAAGGAAGGAGAACAAATGTTTAAAGCAACCAAACAACATTACGTTCTGACATTTTTCTAAGAATATCTTTAAATACAAGACTATCTAATTTGGATAAAATAAATAATAGCTATAACAAGTGCTGTTTTGCATTTGATATAATCTTCTAAAGGCCATCTGCTGAGTTTCCAGTTAAAGAAACACCATGGATACTTCTGTGGTGACGCTTTTAAATCATCCCAGGACTAAAGAAATGAATTACATCCCTGTGGTTTAACACACCATTTGAAGCTTTTGATGCACACTGGTCTGCTGAAAACAATGGGTGTTTTGAAATCATGTGTATCAGACAATGCGTTACTGTGTGAAAAGCAGCAAATCAGATGTTCTTCGTGCTTTGATGCCTTGTGCATTTGAAATGATTGATATCTTATTTTAGAGCTAGACTCCTCAAATTTTCTCTATTGAATCTCTTTAAATTTTTTTAGTTGCACTTACGCTTAACATTGTTGGAAAGAGGTTAAAAAAAAAAACTTCAATGGACAATGTACAATAAACCTCAAAAATGTAGAATCTTATTTTTATGTGTGTGTCCATCTGTAGTAAAAATAAACATAATAAACACTCATCTAATCCATGTTTATGTTGGGGTTGTGTCCAAAACCAATTCTTGTTTTTATGTGTTTGCACCACTTAAGAAAAAGCTCTTGGTACTCTTACTTGCCTAAAAAAAAGACAATGATATAAATATAAACATGCCCTTATATAGCTGTTGCTCGTTAGCTGGACTCCGCCATTTATTGGGCTGGCAACATTCAAAACAGGTGATTTCCACTGCTAGCCAAGAGGTGACAATGCTTAAACACGCACACGTGGATGCACAATTCTTTAAATAAGTCATAATCTGTGCTTCCTGCTTGAACTACTTCACATCATTTCCTGCTTTTAATAGCCTCAGTCAATTCTGACAGATAGTGTGATATCAGCAGATAATTGCATCCAGAAACGTTTACCGTGATTCGGGACTAGGATCACAGGATGGATCTCTGTGTTCAGAAAGTTCTTCATTTTCCTGGGGTCCGCATGGGCCTTCACGGGCAGCCGACTGGCCGGCCTGAGTCCAGCTGTTTATTTTTCAAAAGGAAGAATGTCGGCCCCGCTGTTAAACACTGTGGTTTCACAAAGCTAACTTTAATAAGAAGGCTGTTGAGAGACAGAGAGGGGAGGCGTATGGATATGTTTTCTGTGTGGTTGGGTAGTGTGCGTGCGTGTGTGTGCTAACCAGTGGTCAAGAGGGCTCACACATGGATAAAAATGTACACACCTGGAGTGGCTTGCACCAGCTGTGCTTCAGTTCATCCTTAGCCTTGCTTTAATGTAAATGTTTTGGTGAAGACTGATACCTTACTGATTCAAACCATCTCGCAATCTTTTACACAGAGATGAGTGTTTCTTAATATTAACACCCACTGACACCACCCAGGTGTAACCAGCTCACAGATGAAGCTAGCATTGGCATTGGCATGGCAAGATCTCACTCATTTAAGGTCGGAGAGTAAGTATGTAAGAGGTAATAGCTATATAAATAAGGCATAAACTAAGAGGACTCAAATAGTGCTTTTATAACACACACACATCAAACTGTAGGAATAATACATTTACATTTAATGTCTAATTAATGTTGGTTATTTGATAATAACAGAGTACTTACCACTCATTCTAAACAGCTAAATCAGACATTACACGGATCACAATTACACTCACAGGGCACTTCGTTAGGTACACATATTCAACTGCTCCTTAATGCAAACACCTAATCAGCCAATCATGTGGCCGCATAGTCAAGACCACCTGCTGAAGTTCAAACTGAGCATCTGAATGGGAAAGAAAGGTGATTTAAGTGACTTTGAAAGTGGCATGGTTGTTGGTGCCAAATGGCCTGGTCTGAAAAAGAGAAAATATCCAGTGAGCAGCAGTTCTCTGGGTGAAAATGCCTTGTTGATGCCAGAGGTCAGAGGAGAATGGCCAGACTGCTTCGAGCTGATAGGAAGGCAACAGTAACTCAAATAACCAGTCGTTATAACCAGGGTATGCAGAAGAGCATCTCTGAATGCACAACATGTCGAACCTTGAAGCAGATGGGCTACAGCAGCAGAAGACCACACCGGGTGTCATTCCTGCCAGCTAAGAACAGGAAACTGAGGCTACAATTCACACGGGCTCAAAAAAAAAGAACGGACAACAGAAGATTGAAAAAATGTTACCTGGTCTAATGAGTCTCAATTTCTGCTGCAACATTCAGATGGGAGGGTCAGAATTTGATGTAAACAACATGAAATCGAGGATCCATCCTGCCTAGTATCAACAGTTCAGGCCGGTGGTGGTGTAATGGTGTGGGGGATATTTTCTTGGTACACTTTGGGCTCAGTTGTTTAAAGAACACAGCCTACCTGAGTATTGTGATTGACCATGTCCATCCCTTTATGATCACAGTGTGCCCATCTTCTGATGGCTGCTTCCAGCAGGGTAACACACCATGTGACAAAGCTCAAATCATCTCAAACTGGTTACTTGAACATGACAATAAGTTCACTGTACTCAAATGGGCTCCACAGTCACCAGATCTCAGTCCAATAGAGCACCTTTGGGATGTGGTGGAACGGGAGATTCACATCATGGATGTGCA
>VUQI01019059.1:0-14390 GCA_015106735.1 Paratilapia polleni | reverse complement strand
ATATGGTACTATGAGGTCTTCCAGTTAAATCCAGAATTGAATTTAAAATCCTTCTCCTCACATACAAAGTCTTGAAAAATCAGGCTCCATCATATCTTAAAGACCTCATAGTACCATATTATCCCAATAGAGCACTTGGCTCTCAGACTGCAGGCTTACTTGTGGTTCCTAGGGTATTTAAAAGTAGAATGGGAGGCAGAGCCTTCAGCTTTCAGGCCCCTCTCCTGTGGAACCAGCTCCCAGTTTGGATTCAGGAGACAGACACCCTCTCTACTTTTAAGATTAGGCTTAAAACTTTCCTTTTTGATAGAGCTTATAGTTAGGGCTGGATCAGGTGACCCTGAACCATCCCTTAGTTATGCTGCAACAGGCCTAGGCTGCTGGGGGCTTCCCATGGTTCCCTGGTTCTGCCAGAGGTTTCTTCCTGTTAAAAGGGAGTTTTTCCTTCCCACTGTTGCCAAATGCTTGCTCATTGGGGGTCGTCTGAGAGTTGGGGTTTTCTTTAAAATATAAAGCGCCTTGAGGCGACTGTTGTTGTGATTTGGCGCTATATAAATAAAATTTAATTGTTTTGCCTCTATGATGTCAAAAAATGTCCCAGTTTACCATATCCAAAGGGGGTGTCTTTGCCACCATAACCCCAAGAGATTCAATTTAGTATTTCAAATTTCATTAAAAAAAAAGATTTTTTCACAAAAATCTTGAAGTAGAAGAAAAGAGTCAGGATTTTACTTCAAAAATTGTAATGTTACCATTAAAATAGCTTCCAGTTATTATGATCCCTCGTCGTTGTGTCCCTCTGTACTAAATTATTGTTAAAAATAAGCATCATGATGGACTGTGGTGACTACAATAATTTGAGTTGATATGCTTTGCTCTTTAAAGATGTTCATTCAAAGTAAGCTTTCAAAAGCTGTGGTTGAGTAAAAAAAAGTAACAGTAAAGTAACTCATGTATTGCAAATGTACTTTGTTGCTTTAAACTATTGGTTTCACTCATAGTATTACCACTGTTTTACTAGTGGCAGTAGTAGTGATAGTATATCACAGTCTGCAGTGTAAAAGTGATATATGGCATTACTTTGAAAAATTATCCAATCACTTTGCCTAAAAAAACTAACCTGAACTTATAAGAAGCAGTTTATAATAACGTATTTTGTATGAGCAGCATTTAAGGAGGATAGGTCACATGAACTAAATATAGTTTACCAAAGTAAAGGAGCTTTTAAGTTAAATAAAGTTTATACAATCTCATTTAGTGAATTGACTAATTTTAGTTTTAGAAAGAAAATTTGTACACAGTATTTATATTTTGTGTTAAGAGACAGAGTGTTATACACTGTTAGAGGAACCTTGATTTAATTAACATTTGAACCCTGCACATAAACACTGACCGGGGGTCATTAATCACTAAAGGAGTCTGGTGACCTGCTAATAGTGCAGCCAATAAACTGTTCTTTGGCCTCACAAACACTGGAAACCACATCACACATCTACAAGAAGCAAAGTCTAAACACAACATGCCTGAAATAAGAATCACAACTCAACACAACTTAAGGATTTAAAGTTAAAAATGATCAGTCACATAACTCTTTGACTGTTTGACACTGCAGAACTGTACAACTGTACTCATCAGTATGAGGACAAAAAGTACAGATAAATCAATGTAAGGAAGTAAATGTCCTTATGTAGTGCTGCCCAAATGCACCAGAGCGGTGCTCTGCCACTTTTTCTTCTCCAAGTGAGGAAATTAAATATTTAAATTTAGTTTAATCTGGTTGAAATTCAACTGAAGCTGGCAACTGTTAAAAAAAGAAAAAAAGCCATACCAGCGCACAACATACGAGACACATAAATAATGCATTATTAATATTTATAACAGAGAAAATTTCAGTCTCTGCAGCCTTAGAGTCTGACACAAACTTTTTTAGTGGTTAAAAAATAAATAAAATATCTGAATGTTTATATTGACTCAAGTCACTGATTTCTTTAAAATGAGAAAGCTGACAAAGAAATAAACTCTAAATGTTTTTTTTTTAGCTTGAAAACCCTCTGAGGTTGAAGTTATCAGTCACGATGAACGTGATGACATTATGTAAATGTACAGAGCTCAACAACAGGAGGAAGGTAAACTCACAGCGGTGCATCATTCCAGTCATGCAGCTGTAACTCTTGTAGAAGCTTTACATTTCATCCAGGACACAAAGGGTGTTTTCCAAGAGTTTGCAAAATGTAAACAATCCAGAATCTAGTGTCGTGGTGTATACCCATTTTTCATGCTGTAAACAGCTCCTGCTACTTCTAGCAAGACTACCAGTATGGCTGCTATCCACCGCAAGACACTGTGGATGGAAAATGTGGGGAAAATGTAAAACTTCTTAAATGGTCAAGGTTTTTAACTATGCACATGAATTGAAATTTACATTAAAGAAATGGTAGAAATTATACTTTTTAGGACAAAAATCTGAATTACCTGACTAGATTTTGGCAATGTGAACCAAAAACTGCGATCACTGTATCTCTAGTTTTAAAATAAGGTCCATTAAGATGATGAAAAGTTAAGTTAGAGTTTATTTCTCTTATACAGTTTAGTTTGTCTGTCATTTTTTGGGCTTTAAACTCATTGTTTGACAAAATGTTAATAATGATCATATTGTTGCTCCTTTCTCTAATAGCTCCTATTATCCAAGCTCTCTCTGTTCCTTTTTATTAATTCTTTATAAACATCCTGGCTTTATGAAAGAGGAGAGGAGGAGAACTGGGAGAAAGAGTTGAGGAACATGCTGGGGAACAAGATTTATATAGTAGGTAAGTTATAAGAAAGTTAGGAGATGGTGGAGACCAAAAAAGAGCTAAAAGAGAGAAATGAATATTTTCTTTGTGGAAATAAATAACTTAATGAATGTAATGAAGTAATGAAAAACAAGTGCCCAAAGTTAATTCATCTCACTTCATTTCAGTTTTGATGAACAGCACTTGGCCACCATGGGAAGTGCCAGTTAACTAGGAAGAGACCTCCAACAGAACCAGGTTCAGGGAATGGCAGCCATGTGCTGCTACCAGGTGGGGGGTGAGGGGAAAGAAGAGAAAAGACAAAACTTAGACAAAAGAGAAAATAATCATTCTTGCAAGTTTAAATGAGCATTGTGGTTTATTTCAGCCAGCTGTACCTTCCATTAATGTGTCTATTGTGTCTCTGTGGGTCATGCTAACTTCTTCCTGCATTAGGGATCTTTATCAGGTAATTCTTGCTTTCTGACCTCCAATCACCAATTCACCATTTATCCATTCATTTATAAACGACACATAAGATGAATGGACTGGTACTTATGTAGCACTTTTCTACTCTGTTTGAGTACTCAAAGCGCTTCATACTACATACCACATTCACACAGTGCTTTTAGCTACACATAAGTGCTTACTAGCATTCACACATACACTCAGATGAATGCATCGGGGGCAACATGGGGTTCAGTATCTTGCCAAAGGATACTTTGGCATGCAGACTAGGGGAGCCAAGGATCGAACCACTGACGTTCCGATTAGTAGATGACTCGCTTTACCTCCTGAGCCACAGCCGCCACACAACATGACATGTAAGATATCAAGCATGTAAAATGTCTCTATTTTGTTAATAATCTGACAGTTAAAATTACTAGATCCTGATGCTCGTTATGAGTTTTATGAGTTTTTTAAAATCATAATTAGGTCTGAATTTTGTACAGACTAATGGGACGGGAGTGTGGGGACTTCAGAACCTTCCTTAGGATCCTCCAGTTTTTAAGATTTCTTCAGCATTAAAGTCATCTGGGGTTATTTATCAGTATGTCCAATAGTACGTAGCAAAAAAAAAAAACTGTTAAAAGTTAGTTTGGCTAAATCAGTTTTCCAAAATGTAAATAAATACAGTATAAAACAGTGCTTATGTTCCTGCTCTGGTGTAACTTAATGTAAAATAGCTGAACTTTTCAATCGAGGAGGTTGGACCATCACTGCTTTGAAAGTGACCATCACATTAGGGCCATTCTGCCTTTGGGCTCCACCCTCCAAACTGTTGAAAGTCAAATTGATTCAAATTGGAGAGCAGAGTTGTGTGTGAGAGGGAGAATCCACTGCAGTACTCACACATCACACACTCTCATGTGTGTGATGTGTGTCTGCAGTGACTGTGTAGAAGGATCCTCTGTCAGATCCAGAGGGACACACAGGGATGACGTTGTGTCTGACGGTGGAGCTGTTCTCAGAGCAGTTCACTCTGCAGCACTTCTTCTCATTCCTCTGTCAGTCACTGCTGGATGAAGCTCTCCTCTCCACTCCACCTCCCAGTAACATGGCCCAGTCAGAGCGTCTCTACACACAAGCTGCTGCTGCTTCAACCTCTCTGGATCATCAGGACACAGCTCATCCTCTCTCAGCACTCACACCGTCCTGTTTACCATCACTTCCACCTGTAGAGAGAAGAAGAAAGAACAGAGGTAATACCTGTGTGATTCAAAACACTCATTTCATCAGCTGTCAGTCAGTGATGCAGCACAGCCAGTATAAAGAGTAGCAGGGACTCCAGTCCTGTTCAGAGCAGCGGTGGAGCAGCTGTGTAGTGTAGCCAGCTTCCTCTCAGCTCTCATGTTAACATGATGGAGTGAACATGCTGAGCTCAAAGCTCACACACCTACAGAGATTTTTAGCATCAAGTCTGTTCCTCTGCAGATTTCAGTCATGTGCACAATGGAAATAAACTGCTGAGAGTCTCATTACTGCACAAACACTTTAGTGATGGATTTCCTGCTGCTCCACTGAAACAAAGAGTCTCTGTGTGTTGATGAACATCTCATCTGTTTCTGAAATATCAGCTTACCAATAAACACGGATGCTGTCACTGAACATATCTATGACCACCCAACTCTCTGCCATCTCATCTGTACTCAACAACTTACTGTAATACTTTAATGTCATTTTTTAACACTAAAGTTGGCAAGATTCACCAGCAACTAACCACTAACACCTCCTGCAGTTTGTCTCCACCAGTTCCCTCAGCCCCTGTCTCTGGTACACTTTCAAGTTTGAAAATTCTCTCTGTTACTGACATTTCTGACCATATTCAGAAATCCAAGCCATCCACCTGTCAATTATACCCTCTCCTACTCTCTTGGTAAAAGCCTGCTTACCCTCTCCATCCACCATAATAACTGCTATCATTCATTCCTCCCTCACATCTGGTATTGTTCCCTCATCTCTCAAATCAGCGGCAATAACTCCTGTTCTTAAGAAACCAGGTGCAGATCCCAACAATTTTAATAATTTTCATCCTATTTCCAACATACCCTTTCTATCTAAAATCCTTGAGAAAATAGTTGCTTCTCAGGTTCAGGCTCACTCTTCTGGCAATAGTCTTTATGAATAATTCCAGTCTAGTTTTTCGTTCCCTTCACAGTACAGAAACAGCCTTGGTAAAAATCACTAATGACCTCCTCATGGCAGCTGACTCCGGACTATTAACCGTTCTCATCCTCCTTGATCTGAGTGCAGACTCTGGCACTATATCCCATAATATTCTTCTTGATAGACTAGCTTCTATTGGAATCACTGACACACCTTTAAACTGGTTTAAATCCTAACTCTCCAGCTGCACTCAGTTCATTCAACTCAAAAATTTCAGATCCCACTTATTTCCAGTTACTACTGGTGTCCCCCAGGGATCTGTCCTAGGGCCTCTGCTATTTGTCATCTGTCTGCTTCCTCTTGGTCATATCTTCCAAAATTTAATATCAGTTTCCATTGTTATGCTGATGACACCCAGCTCTACCTGTCTACCAAACCTACCACCACTCTCCCACCCACAGCTCTCTTTGTTTGCCTCCAGGAAATCAAATCCCTGTTCTCCAACAACTTTCTCAAAGTGAACAGTGACAAAACTGAGGTTCTCCTCATTGGCAAGAGTTTTTCCCTCCCTATTGACAACTCCTTAGTTTCTCCCTCCCCCTCAGGTCAAGAGTCTGGGTGTCATCCTTGACAGGACGCTTTCTTTTCAAGCTCACATCAATAACATCACCTGGTCCTCATACTTCCATCTTCGTAACATTAATCGCCTCCGTCTATCTCTCATACCTAATTCAATTCAATTCAGTTTTATTATATATATATATATATATATATATATATATATATAATAAAACTGCTATATATAGCGCCAAATCACAACAACAGTTGCCTCAAGGCGCTTTATATTTTAGGGTAAAGTCACTACAATATTAGACAGAAAACCCCAACAGTGAGACGACCCCCTATGAGCAAGCACTTGGCAACAGTGGGAAGGAAAAACTCCCTTTTAACAGGAAGAAACCTCCGGCAGAACCAGGCTCAGGGAGGGGCAGCCATCTGCCGCGACCGGTTGGGGGTGAGGAGAAACAGAAGAGAGCAGAGGGAGACAGGACAAAAGACACAATATGGGAGAGAGACAGAGTTAATAATAACTAATGATTAAATGTAAGTGGTGTATAAACACCATCCTTGTTCACACCTTTTTTATGTCCCGCATTGATTAATGTAACTCTCTTCTGTTCAGTCTTCCTCTCAACTTTCAACTGGTCCAGAACTCTGCTGCTCGCATCATCACCAGAACTCCTTCCATTAGCCACATCACACCTGTCCTTCAGCAGCTCCACTGGCTTCCAGTTAAATATCGTATTGATTTCAAGATTCTGGTCCTCACCTTTAAGGCCATCCATAACCTCGGCCTCCAGTACCTCTCTGAACTTCTGCACATCAACCCACTCATTCACACACTCAGGTCTTCTTCTTCTCTCCATCTCATTGTCCCATCCCCCCAGTTTGACCACCATGGGGTCTACAGCCTTCAGCTGCTCTGCTCCTCACCTCTGGAGCTCCTCCCACCAGACATCCATAACATTGACTCTCTCCACTTTCAAATCCCGTCTCAAAACTCACCTCTTTAAACTGGCAGACTCACTCTGACTGTCTTCCACCTGTCACATGAATCCTCTGTTCTTAATGATTTTACATGTTCTAAACTTGTTTTATTGACTTGATAGATATTTTTTGGTTTATTCTTGTTTTTTAACTCTTTTGTGTAAGGTGACCTTGAGTGTTTTGAAAGGCACCTAAAATAAAATGTATTATTATTATTATTACTATTATAAAAAAAACAATAGCCAGTGATTTGCAGGCTTCAGTCAGACTGATCTCAGAGCTGTAACAAAAATGAAACTGATCAGTTGTTTAGTGTTGAACTGTGAGAACAGTTTGATGAATGATGACCACTGTCTCTACACATCTTGTAAGGCTATCAGCGGGAATCCAGCTTTATTTCCTGTAGACATGAACCATTCTCCTCTCACAGCGTCACTGAGGAAAGCAGCCACAGAGAAGGCTGTGGGTTTACAGGAAACACTGGATCTTTGCTTTCATACTGTGTTTAGTACTGCTGAAAGCAGCCTGGACTCTCTCCAGCCCTCTACTGACCTCAGAGTCTCCAGCCTGCAGTGTGGATTCTCCACAAGATCAGACAGCTGCTTCACATCTGAATCCTGTGGGTTGTTTTTACACAGGTCCAGATGTTTCAGATAAGAGGGGTTGGACTTCAGAGCAGAGACCAGAGCAGCACAGCTGATCTCTGATCAACTGCAGAACTCTAATCTGAAAAAAAGGATAAAACATGTAGATAAAATCATTCATAAACCACTCTGATGTGTTCAGGTTCTAAATGTGCAGTGCATTAGTAATCAACGAGCTTCTCTCTAAAATGAATCAAGTGACTTTGTCCTTCTGTTATTGTGGATCATCATCATGTCAGCCTTCTACACACATTATCCAAATGTCAGCACAACATTCAAACAGCTATTCATGTCAACACATAACATGCTGCTGACCTCAGTCAAGTCTCTCATTACAGGATCAATACAATATAGATACTTTAAATATTGCTTCTGGAGATATTTTTTAATGTGTGTGTGTGTGTGTTTGTGTGTTTGTCAGCGCATGTGTTCTGAAGACTTAATGTCAATAATTGGATGCTTTTGTGAAGTCACACTTAAAATAAACAGATACTAAAGATTTGAAAACCTGGAGGATTTTGTAGCTCAGGTTCAGATGTTTCAGATGTGAGGAGTTGTACTTCAGAGCAGAGACCAGAGCAGCACAACTGATCTCTGACAACCTGCAGCCAATCAATCTGAATAAAGCATAAAATGTGTATATGAAATCAGTCTTTACAGGATCAATATCAGATCACATGTGATAACTACAAAGTGCTCATTATTTCATTTATTACATGACCTTCTTCTCGTAAAAACCAACAAAGTTGTAGAGACCTAAACTGCCTCTTTGACTTACTGTCCCTCCACTGCAGCTCAGCAGGGAAACACTGTGGGAACACAGAGACAATGACTGGATTTGTGCAACTCAGATTAAGATCAAATTTACATTCATACACAGAACCTCTGTTAGAGCTGTACAGATCCAATATTGGGATCAAATACCAGGCCAATCCTGACTCAAAAAGCTGGATTGGATATCGATGACAAGAAGCTGATCTATGGGCCAGTTCAGTTCTGGGTTTTTTTGTGTTTACGTCACCACGTGTCAGCAGCAGGACAGCTAATATAGCATGGAGGAAGCTAACGGCAAAGAGTTACCAGTTTGGAGGTGTTTCACATCTGCTACACTAACAGCTTTTCTCTGAATGTTTTCAATTTTTTTATTTTTTTACTTCACTGCAAACTGTGGTCACAGCTTCTTTTGGCTGCTACCTTACTCACAAGGGGTTGCCACAGCTGATAGATCCAAATATTGGATTTGGCAGATTTTTGTGTCCAATGCCCTTCCTGACACAACCCTCTCAGGGATTTGTATCTTCTCCTGATCTCAAACCAGGGATTTTTCATGTGTTGGGCAAACCACTCCTCTATGGACCCACTTGGTGAAAGTGAGTCAAAATGACCGAAAAATCCCAAAACCATGCTTGGGCTTCTTCTGTCATTCACTTTCACTCTCATTACGTTCAGGATTTAGTTTTATTGCCTGAACCCTAACAGAGTAGTTTAACTGCCTGAACTTTGAGGGACTCGTTTAATTGCTTGAATCTTGATAATCTATCTTAATTACCCGAACCGTGACGGACTAGTTTTATTGCCCGAACCCCAGTGGAGTAGTTTCTAGGGGTGTCACCAGAACTGAAAAGTCTGAAAATGTGACGGTACTTGTTTGGTTTTAGTACTGTGGATAACGCAGGCAGCATATGTACCGAGGCTGTAATTCTTCCAGAACTGACGGAGGCAGCATACGCCTACAAGTGTTCTAGTCTATCCTTACATGCTGAAAAACAAGGAAGACCATAAGCACAGGAAAAGCTACAGGTGGAGGGTGGTGAGTAGTGTAGCTGCTGCGATAGCACCAGCCCGATTCGTTGATAAGAAAGGCAAGAGGCAGGCATGGCAATATGCAAACGATTCTGTTGTGCTTTTCAGACCAAGGGAGGAAATACTTCCAATTTGGCAAAGTAGCTAAAAGACTGACATGTACATTTGTTCAAAGAATTCAAGGTGAGTACATTTCAGTTCATATTAACAACACCCAAAGTGTTTCCCTTTTGTTTGAGACAGCTGGCATTGTGAAATTAATTATGGTCCATAGGCTGCAATGTTTGCAGTGGTTATTGTTATATAAAGGCTTTTTAATTTAATACTTTAACACAATGTAAGTAACACATCTTGTAGTAACGTTAGTAGGCTTCTCAGCAACTGTCCTAACATTTCAGTCTGTGTCCTGTCAACAAAACATTTTCTAACATTTGTTAACATTTTCTGTTCTGTACCGTTGTTGCTCACAGAAATGCCATTTTCACAATGTTCAAATATTTTTAAATAAAAGAATTTGGGGCAACTTTAACCGTGGTATCGACAATCATGTAATTCTACTGGTACTGGTATAGACTACAAAATTTCTGGTATTGTGACGTCCCTAGTAGATTCATCGCCAAATCCTAACGGAAACCGTGATGGAGTAGCCTTGGTACCTAGACCCAGCAGATTGGCCTCGGAGCTAAAATCTACCTAAAGAATGATGATGAATGATTGTGTGTTGTACGCAGACTGTAGTTGCTGATATGAGAGGCCTCTGCTACCTCTCCAGTCTCTAAATGTGGACTTTTTCTCCCTTTTTTCATGTTCATGTAAATGAAAAAGTGGGTGTCAGGGAGTTGATGTGTCCAGGAACTTGAATAAATCAATTGTGTTTACACCACATGACACTCCTGTCTTAAAACGTCCTTGTTTACAGCTTCCTATCACAAAGATGGAAACGTACTGCTGTCTGCTGGAGTTACTGCATTTTTCCTTCATGAATAAAAAATGAATAATTAGTTTAACTGACTACTGAGAGCAGCAACGATCAAACGTCAAGCTGACTAGTTGTGCACGTCTAGTTTGTATTGTTGTTTTAAAATATATGTTCAACTTTTTTTTTTACCAGCATCTAGTAGTATGTAATGTGGTGGCAATGCATTCAGAACCTGTTTTTCAGCATTCATTTAACAGAATTAGAAGAACTTTCCCCTGCCAGCTATCAGGATTTGGACCGGTAAAGTGTGCTGTGAGATTATATGTGCAAACAGGAGAAACATGCAAAAAGTTCTGTGTGCAACTCCTTCAAAAAATAAACAAAGATGAGGTCCATTGTGAACCCTGTCGGGTAAAGCTAGCATCTCACAAGTCTTCCACAGCTATGCGCTGTCGTTTGAGAGCAGTTTGCAGGTGATCTTTGAAGAATAATTGAATGGTTTGCAGTGAAAATCTAATATTTTTATTTTTTGAAATGCTCATCTCTGGTAGAACAGCTTGATTATGGCAAAAACCATGATCTCAATTATTTAACACGATTATTCATCAACCTTTAAACGTGTTGTTTTACTGTGGATTTCCTTCAGTGTGATAAACAGGGCAAAGAGAGGTGGAGGTTCTGTTTTTTTCTTTCAGACACGTGATGTGTAGTTATTTATGAGTCCTTAGTTTGACAGAACTGTTGACGCTCAGCCTGACTCTGCTCGGATCAGCTGATTGACAAACTTTGCAAGGCCAACACTCATAACATGGTTAAAGGGTGTTTCTACGTCTCTTCTTTACTTTTTTACATTTTCATTTATTGGCCATTATAAGCGCTAATACCAATATATCGGCAAATAGGTAATATCAGTTCTGGTAGTTTTAGGCCCAGACTCGCAGGTTGTTTTGACTGTAAAGCCAGTCTTGCAAGGACAAATGCTGGTGTCTGCCAGCTTGCAGCCTCCAGTGGAAAACCGCCCAAACGAACTGCCTCAGGTGTCCTGCACGGTAGCCATGCATAGAGTGATGAAGAGCCGAAGCCCATCACCACCTTGGTCACACCAAAAGCAGAGTGGCTGAGAGGCCATCAGCAACCCAGAGACAAAGGAAACCTTAATGATCCTTTCACAGGTTCAACTATGGAAACATTTTATTACTTTGTTGACCAAATGCTTTATTTTGGTAAGCTTAGCTCGAGCTGAAGTAAATGGTGAGTGAGTTTGGGCTTTTAAATGCACCACTGTAAAGAAAAGGGGGACCTGGAGTTGAGCTGTTTTTTTGTTTTGGTTTTAAACACAGTTTTTGTGCTTTGAAGCAAAATGATCATGGGGTGGATCTGACTGAGGGTAAGAACCCATCAGTCACAAAGTAGTAACCCACATGAATCCTCCCCTGCTTTCTGATCCTTTGTGACTCTGGTGGGACCAGAATTTCCAAAATAAGATTTGAAAGCAGCGACTGAGACCATAAACTCATCAGGAAAGTGTTTACTGAGCTCAGAGATCAGCTGAGCAGGAGGCTCATTTCCTCATAGACTTCTATAAAATCAGACTTCCTTTTTACCACCAGAGGAGTCGCCCCCTGCTGGACATTAGAATGAATGCAGGTTTCAGGAACTTTGCTTCAAGTCTGTAAATGCCCTGCAAACAAATCAGTGTGACAACATTGTGTATTTCATTTATTTATGCACAACAAAAGAGTGAACGAGCAGAGGGCGCTATGGTGGGTAAGAACCGAAGTCCTGCTGTTTGAGTTCAACTTTAAAGAACTCAAGTTCTGTAATGGTGGTCCGCTCAAGTGACGGAAGAACCTGTGTGTGTGTGTGTGTGTGTGTGTGTGTGTGTGTGTAGGGGAGTGCTGACAGATGCTTGGAGGAGGAGGAGGAAGAGGAGGAGGATGGCACTCGGCTGAGCGATACTCCCTGTAATTCTCTCTCTCTCTGTTTCCCCACCCCCACTGCGAGTGTGTGTGTGTGTGTGTGTGCGTGCGTGCGCGCGCTGCTGTGTGTCGGTTGGAGGGCGCGTGTTTTTCTGCTGCTCAGTCAGACAGAGGGAGAGCTCGGCTGAGAGTCTTTCACTAAAAACTAGAAAGGAAGAGTGTGTGTGTGTGTGTGTTGGTGGCGTTTGCCGCCGGTCGGTCAGACGGACGAACGCCACACAGCTGTCACTCAGTGTGTGTGTGTGTGTGTGTGTTTTCAGTGGGTTTTTTTTTCGATCACCACAGAAGAAGAAAACAGCTGCCTGTTGTTTTTTTTTTTCTTCTTCTGCTGCTGCTGTTGCTGCAGTAGGAGAGGGAGAGCGAGCGAGCGAGGTTCAGCTGCATTACTGCTGCGCCTGTTTTGATCCGACAGAATCTGGTACGTTTACTGATCGATTATTGATTGATTTGATGAGCCAATCAGCCTGCGAGGTGTCAGGTTTGGTTGATCTTTTACTGTCTTAACTGGAGATAAATGCCTTCAGCTACTGATCAAAATAATCTATTGATATTTTTTTGTGTTTGTCAGAATAATTGATTACCTGAGTCATTGTTTCGGCCGCACCTGCTTGTAGTGTTATTGTTTTCCTTGTGCGTGTCGGCAGCAGTGGGGCTGATCTGATATTGATTAATCTGCCTGTTATCTTCATGATTAATTAAAATAATAATAAAAATGTCCAACTCAGAGAGATTCACAGTGGAGCTGCAACAGTTGATGAGTATCTGATAATTAATTGTATTATTGGTTGTCACTTTTCAGGCAAAAAAATATTTCTGGTTCTGCTTTATGACCTGTGAGAGAGATTCATCCTTGTCTTCATGTTGTGATTCTCAAACTGGGCGTCCTTCAGTCAAACTTTATTTGTAAAGCATTTTCTGTACAACGTGGAGCAGATCAAAGTGACTGAAAAGCTGATAAGATAAAAAATAACAGTTTGAGACCAGTGCAAACCAAAACTGGTGTAAAATTTACAGTAAAGCCAATAAAATGAGAAATAAAGCACCTTGAGATGACTGTTAATTGATGCTGTATAAATAAACCTCATTTGAATAAATAAAATACAGCTACATGTGATGAATTAAAGCTAATGCCAAGTAAAAAAGGTGCTTTCAGCTGCTCCCACAGTGGATGGATCAGCATATTGTGATTTGGCACAGGTTTTATCTCGGATGCCCTTCCCTCCCATTTATCCGGGCTTGGAACCAGGACGAGGAGTACACCAAATTAACCCCCTGAGGCTGAGCTTGTCTTTTCCTGGTTTCAAACCGCGGATCTTTTGTATGTGAGGTGAATGTGTTAACCACTACATCATGAAGATAATGAAAATAAAACGGTGTAATTCAGAAATGCAGTAAAACCCATGAGTATGTTTGATGAAATCATACTGAAATGATGAAACAACTGATTGTGAAAATAATCAGCAGACTAATTTATAATGGAAATGACCGTTCACACTGATATAAAACAGAAAAGCTGCAACACTGAAACCACAGAGTGGTTTTGATTGCCTTGATAAAGGACATCAAACATTTTTGATTTTGAAATAAGAATTTACCAGTTTTGAATTGCTTTTTATTTTTAATTAATTGATAAATTGTTTTCTTCCAGTCGACAAATCTCATGTTCAGACACACACACTAGTGCACAAAATTAACAGTCGATACTAATCGTATTTTTTTTGAGTCACGGTTGGCACGCTATCGCCACAAAAAGTGGGAGAAAAGATCCATAAATAAAAATTTATATTAAGAATTTTTAATAGATGAAAACAGTCAAGTGTTTAATTGATTATAATATAAAAGACTGACGTAGTCATTGGCTTCTTGTATCTTGAAGCATCAATTTTATCATTTTGGCCTCTGGCATGTTGTTTTTTTTGTTTCCAGAAGTGACCGTATTTGAAGGAGAGAGTGGCGTGCTACGTTACCAGCTAATGCTAGCTGGCTGATTATCAGTCTGCATCCACAGACTGTATGGGAGCTTCACACAGACACAGATACCTGCTAATCAGTGCTCAGTAACATCCAATTAAAATCCTAGAATTTCACTGAGCACCAAAACTGGAGCTCAGACAGTCTG
>VUQI01019056.1:0-10573 GCA_015106735.1 Paratilapia polleni | reverse complement strand
AAAAAAAAAAAAAAAAAAAAAAACAAACAAAACAAAACAAAAAAAAAAAAGGCAATAAATAAGCAACAAAAATATAACTCAGTGATCAATATATTACTCATGATCTGGATGATTGCTTGCCAATCTGGTCTACTATGAATGAATATGTCTGTTCTGCCTGTTAATATTTTTTTTTTGAAAGCTGACCAGTAAACACCTTCAAATATGACATGTCATGGAAACATTAACTATTTGCGCTGTTCCTTTGTTTGCCATAAACATTTATATTAAAAAAGTTAAATATATTGAAATCTGTTAAAAACAAAAAACAAAACAAAAAATCCTTGGTCTAACACTCAATTACTTTGTAAGTGCATCTTACCGGTGCACATATCCCATGTGGTGGATGTATTCAAGAGCTTTGAGCATGCCCAGCAAAATGTACGCGATGGTCAGCTCACTCATACCATCTGTAAAATGTGTGCAGATGAGATCTCTGGCTGACCCTGCATGATTCAAACACAGATAATCATGATAAGAAAGCTGTGCAGAGGCCGCTTCAAAATATTTAACATACTTTCATAACACGTGACAAACAGTGACAGGGTAAGAAATTGGATTTCTCACCATAAGCCATGAAAGGTGTGATGACCCACAATTCATTTTCAGCTATAAAGATGCTCTTGTATGGTAGAATACTGGGGTGGTGAAACAGCTTTGACACATGTAGTTCACCCTGTCAGACGGAGGAAAGGAAACTACATTTTCTTATGTCAAGATGGCAGATGGAGAGGAGAACATTATACAAAATGTTATAGGACAGGAGGCTGGCAAATACAGACAGGAGAGTTAAACAGGATTACACATGAATCCTCAATAAAGTACTAATGAAATATGGGGAGGAGGGTGACAGAAAAGCTAAGTCATGAAGACTGAGGGTATTGAGTGACGATACAAACCTGAAGGTAGGTAACCATGTCATTAGTACATGACTCTAAGTCAATCCGTCGGATGGCCACATGCTCCCCAGTGGGTCTGTATCGAGCCAAGTTCACAGTCATTAAATCATCCAAACCCCGACCTAAAACACAGGAAAATATTCAGGTCGCTCTAATAAAGTCATCTTCCAGTCTTGTTTGTTTGAATATTTATGTTGTTCATATGCTGTTAAATACCAAACAAACACACAGCTTAACAACATTACTTTTTATTTATCGTCCAAATACTACCTTTAGTAGTTAAAAAACAAACAAACAAACAAAAAAGAACTTTAAGATTTAATTGCAATTAAATCAAACAATCCCAGATGTATTGTGATACACTGACAGGCATTTTCCTGCATACAAAAACCTTTGGTTTCCTTTCACCCAAAGGAAAACCACCAGGACTGTAAAACAGAGCATCAATGATGTAGCAGCTCATCCTCATGATTCATCACAATTCACAGGTTATGGCCCACAAAAACGACAAATGTGACCTTGACCTTGAGCACAGTTTGGGTGAAGACCCATTAGGTTATCACTGTGTGCAAGTTTGATTAAATTCTGACCAGTTATGTATGAGGAGTAGCAATTCTTGTGAATTGTGGACAGAGCTCATCAGTCCTTCAGCCGGATGAGCTAAAAATATATACGTCCAACCATTTTTAAGTTGGGTTTTATGGACTCAAGCATGAATACATTTTGTTTTTCAAATAACAAAATACAGATTCCTGTTAAGTAGGGTCACGACTCACTGCCTTAACTATATGGAGACCAGCTGTGCTTAAAAGTGTATTTTGAGCCAGGAAAACCCCTGAGTGAACTAGTGTTATGAAAACAACATGTCACAAGAGACCGCTCTTTAGCCAGTATAGCTAATACAGCTCTAATGTGTTACTGCCAACAAAAAAACAGAATGAAACTTGTATATTCAAAACAATGAGCAGTCAAGTCCAGGTATGTCTTTGCTTTTACATACCAATAACAGTGAGGAGCTCATATGAGCTGCTGTCAGGGAGGAAACTGCCCATGGTGTCTCGACGAGGGAAGGAGGTCAGACTCTCCTGACTGTCCTCATGGGCCTGGAGGTGGAGAGAAGGAAACCATGAATGAAGATCAGTTCTGGCATGGACTTCATTCGTTACATTACAGCACCGAACCAAAGGGTTTGTGAGTGACAACCGGACGCTTGGTCTTATGTGTGTTAGAAGATCACCAGAGAGGAGACTGAGGTGTGTTAGCATGACCCATAGCACTAATGGAAATAGAAATCATTAGTAATGCATACTGGGAAACCTATAGGTCTAATCAATAAAATAGAGTTCCACTTAATAGGTACCTGTATAGTATGTAATTTTAATGGCCTCAGACAATTACAACGCATCAGTATTTGTGAAACTTTTAGAATGGTTACTCCTGTGAACTAATTCTCCCATAATAAAAGCAGAAGTTCAAATAAATACAGAATTATAGTTTGACCAATGCAAAGTCCATGCCTTCCTCTTTCCAGCTAAAAACTTTTAGATTTTTGCATCACATGTAGAGAAAAGTTTATATTCTTGAAAGTGAGGACTCCTGAATTCCATCAATTTATCAGCATTGAAATGATAGAAATGGACAGATTGCAGTAGCAAGCTGTGGAGGCAAATGACAGCAAGATGTATGAATATTTGGACTGTTTCCATGACAACCTGAATGAATACACACATTCAAAATTAGAACAGTGCACTTTCTTGAGTATAATTGTGTCTTACAAGCTGGAGATGACTTCAAGATCAAGATAAGGAACACAGAACTCTGAAAATATCCTCACAGATAAAACCAAGAGTTGTTCCCTATGTGAACCAAGCTACAAGGATTTTGCCATTATCTTTATGCACTTTACATTAAACGCACATTAAAACTGGCATGACAGCAAAGTCAAACATGCTCTGGCAGCCATTGCTTAAGGGAATGTCAGCAAATGTTATCTAATCACATGGGGTACACTAGACGCTGCCACTGTGATCAGATTTAGAAGGGGTTGCCATGCATTGCAAAAGCTCAACACATGGAACTCCATCAACCGGCTGCAGGGACACACAGTCGCCGACGTCAAAGTGTGACACTTTCAGCTCATCATCAACTCAACATCAGGGCCATCAGCTCAGACAGGAAGTGTCACAACACAAAATATCCTTATATTATTTGAGACTTTTAGTACAGTTACAAAAAGACTCCAAAACACAGCAGCTGCCTGAAGCACAAAATGTTAACATCAGCATACCAAAGGACTCAGACAAATCGTTTCAAATAAGCTGTACGAGAGAATTAATTCTTCTCTTTGAGATAAGCTTGTCTATACACTCTACACAGCAGAAGCCCTTGTGAGTGAGGTGAAAAGGGCTTTCTATGCTACAAGCTTGTACAGTGTGTGTCATGAACTGGACAGTCATGCATATATAAATGTGCAAAGCCTTGAGGGATAGTGGATTCTGCTAAATCTGTGTGCGCACATACATATACATGCATGCACGCACATACACAAAAGGCACATGGGGTATGATGATGCAGTGGCAGGAGTACCACACTTACTTTCCTGTGAGAGAATCCCTGAGCTTGCTCTGGGGTAGAAAAACCACATCAATGACATAGAAACATGTACACAAAAAAAACAAGAGAAGGATCTGTGTTTAGAGAAGCTTCTGAACTGGTTAACACAGCCTCTGGAAGTGAAGATTTGCTGCATGAAGCATAATTTGATAGATGAGCTTTGCTGGTTTCACATGATTTGCCAAATTCAGCAGCTTTGTTCTTTAGCTGACCACCCACAAACTGACACACTGTTATCTGCTTTAAAGGCTTCATTCATTCTTTCCAAAACAAATTAAAAAAAAACCTATCTAGCTAAACCTAGCAGGATCTTCCCAGATGTAATTTTTGTAATCAGGAACAGACCACAGCCAAAACATAAATTATATACTTGATCAAACATCACAAACAAACACCACAAATGAAAATGAGGCAAATACTGCAAAAGCATATCCCACAACTGAACTTTTCAGAAAACAAAACAAAACAAAGAAACTAAACAAACAAAAAAAAAAAATCCACAATCATATAAAAGAACTAAGCCTGAACACATCCATATACTACAGTCAATAACTATCCACTCATATTTTCTGTAGTGCCTAAATAACAATACTTACATGCAAATTTGAAACACTGCCACTCAATTAGGCGCGTGAATCTGCTTACATTATAACACAATATATTATTAACTGATGCATGTAAACATGTCAGCTGGGAAGAAGTAAGATAAAGTGAGAGACACAGACATGCCCTACCTAGGCTGCATAATGAGTTTAACATTATACTCCTTGGAGTCTCATTAACTGAGACACTGTACCATGTAGTCTTGATAACAATATGGATGTTTCTTCAGTTGCCAATTATATTAAATTATGTATGTGATGCTGTTGCGCTGTGAACCCTTTAAAGCATGGAAGTGCCCTCATAATAGCAGTCCCACTACGCAAAAGGGTTTCTGGTAGCTTTGAAGTGCAGTCAATTAATGTATGAACTGCAGTCACTGTACTTAAGGATGTGAACTGTGTCCAATCCACCATTACTGTATTCTTTAAAGCTTATCAATTCTTATCAATGCTGGCATATTTTTCTGACAGTTGAGCATTGCAAAACAATGACGTCAAACTGATGACAGCCGAGCTTTTGCACAGTTCAGTCACGTGTGTGCTTTTTTTCTGCTTTATTTCGACACTGTTTTCAGACTCAGAGAGTTGCACTAATGCTGAAAACCTGTGTAGGCCTACACTTTTTCCACACATAAAATTGATCAGGAATCTACAAAGGAACTGACAAAGAATCAGAACTATAAGCAGATCATCAATAAAGTCTTACAAGTGTTCAATCTTAATTGTATTGTTGCATTGCTAGACTTAAAATAAGTGTTCAAAACTTACTTTGGAAACGTACATTTCCTGTCTTTATGCTCATCATATTGCACCATCTTTATATTCTTCTTTTTTTTAATATCTTCTCTCCTTGTTGCATCTTTGTTACTGTATGTGTTATTGTGGATTTTGATTCTTTTCAATGTTATGCAATTTGTGATACCATGGGGGAAAAACACCAGTAAAGACATGTACTGTGTCTCCCATTTCTAATTACCATTGATGTGAAAGCTGTAAAGTAGATATGGTCAACTGCAACTTAATTCAGCAGCTTAATTCACCAAAAGGATAAAGTCCCACTTAGGTATAATGGCAAATAAAATATCTGATAGCCAAAACAAGTATACAACCTTTTAACGACAAACACAAATTCAGAAGAAGCACAAATGAGTATGTGACAAGCCCATTAGAGACATCAATTGTGTGTAACACCCTCTGATAACTTTCTTTTGCAAACTGAAATACTAAGGCAATAACACTGCAGACAGAGAGATGATTAAGGGGATGGAAAGCTTTCATAATTGTGATTCAGGAATGACATCTGAGAATCACAGCAAAGCAAATACTCACTTAGAGTAAAGCTTCAGTGAGAACTGAATGTGGTTTTCTGTTTGTGCTGATGAATGGCCCTGATGAATGGTCAGTGGTTTGTGAATGGTGAGCCCTTTTATTGTAAATTAATCTGGCTTTGATTCTCACCTCCAAATAACTCCAAATCCCGCAGGCTCTCCACACTCAATTTCTCAGATACCCAACGCTGACATACACAGAGGGTTAATGGAAAAAAGGAGAGAAATGCAAGCAAGAATGAGGAAAGGTTACACAGAAACATATAGACATTTAATGCCGCTGAATAAAGATGGTTAATTCTGTAAGGTGTAGCTGTAGAAATACTTTATATCTTGTGAAAGAGAAAGTCATACAAAGCTCTATTTCAAACAAATTAAGCAATCGCATGCAATCTCTTATGTCTGTAAGCAGTGCTGGATCAACAGGCAAAGTGTTTCCGTAAGAACTTTAGAAACATGAACACATTAATGAAGAATCCCTTAAAGGGATAAATTCTTCTCTTGGACAATCCTTTAAAAGAACTTGGCAAAAATACTTACAAGAAAAGACATCGATCCTCTTAAATGTGTTGCATTTGATGCCAAAAACACATAAAGGGAATATCTGTGACAAGAAAAAAAAGAAACACTAATGAAAGGATGTCTTTGTCTGGCCTTGGTCAGCTGTTGTAGTGGTTTACTGAGTTAAATATCATTAATAAACATTAGAATTTTACACAGAATGCATATAATTTCATACATTATATAAATGTAGAAGATGTATAATACTTAAATTTGTAAGCAATATTGTGAGTTATATTTTGGTGCGTCGCCAAACAAGCAAAACGAGTCTTTCCTCGTGTGTATTGTGCATAAGTTATTGTTGTTCATTAAACTACTTACTAAACCTTGTACGGAAACGTAAAATCAACCAGCTAGATAATCTCTAGTAGTTTGTGTTGGTTTGACGCATGATATCTGTTATTGTAATTTTAAAGCAGTCAACCTTTACGCTGCAATAATCATGGTTGTTTCGCAAACAGATTTGCTGAGTGACTGACAACAAAAGGAAACGAAGTAGCGTTAAAAAAGCCAGACAAAATAAATAATTCAGTAGTACCACGTTTGCTAGAAGCCGTTCTTGCTATTAGCTCGCTAATGTTACCGTGATGGAGGGCGCAGCCCGGCATCGTTAGCTAAAGCGGCTATAGTGACCAATGTAACAACAAGAAACAGCATTATCCTAACTCACCTGTGTAGTGTTCAGAACTGAAGTGCCTTGTTGAGGTAATGCTATCTTTAAGAATAACTTATTTAGCGCACCATCCTGTCGGGCAAGGTGTTTTTGATGGCTTTCCACTGCGCTTTCTTGGTTAAGCGCCGTGTCGCGCACGACTGACGACACGCCGACGAAATAAACCTTGCGCGCACAGATGACACAAGCACCGCGGGGACTACTGAAAACAGAGGAGCTTTTATTGGCATAAGAAACAGGTAAATGAATACGCCCAAACTATTTATTGTTACAAATTATTGATGCTTTCGGTTAATAAAAAGTGTAGCTTTGTTCTGCACAGGGTTGTGAAAGCCCCCAAGTGCACCACATTCACGGCAAAGTTTCGATCGTACACCTCCGTCTCGGCCTTTTTGCGGCCTTGAGCTAACGCTAACATTTGGCACATATAAATCACGTCCAAGTGCTGTTATTGTCAAATTGCTGCAATACAAACCTCTCTAAACTATCAGGTGAATCACAATGCTGTATTTCCTTTTACAGCATTTTGTTTAGCTAATGCGGTTAGTTTTCGGAACCCTAATGTCGATGTCTTACTGTTGTTTTTTGACAAATATACGTACCGCCAACAGACAGTACTGTCTGTAGTACCGTCATAGATATTAATGAAAGCGTATCATTAACTGTGAGTATTTATCGCAATATTCGTGTTATGTTCAGCCTGCACACTTAAGTAGATGCTCGAGTTTGCATACGCTGTTCAGCTAAAGATCGTTTCCACGGTTTGTTAATTTAGTTAGCAAACGTTATTGCGGTGGAGGACGTACTATTGGGCTGTATACTAATAATCGCTGTTATTTTTAGTAGAATGTCATCATCCACCAAAATGCAATTGTTATAAGTGTACGCTGTGGACTATATCAGAGGCTGAAGAGAGGTGTCCGTAATGCTGAGTCAGACTGTACTGAGAGCACCCTTAATAAAGAACCAACAACTACTTTTTAACATCAGACTGGGCGAAATAACAGATTGGTTTTAATAATTTAAAGACTTCCTTCCTTTTATTTATTTATTAATTAATTTTTACAGAGCAGCCATGAACTGGAACAAAGGTGGTCCCGGTGTGAAGCGAGGATTTGGCTTTGGGGGATTTTCCCTTGCAGGGAAAAAAGAGGATCCTAGTCTTGCTCAAAAATCACACACATCATTTGGAGGTACAGGATCTGGAAGTGGGGGATATGGGAAGAGCCAGCAGCTCCCATCATTCTACAAAATAGGGACCAAAAGAGCTAATTTTGATGAGGAAAATGCGTGAGTATTACATATCTCACATTAATAGTTATAAAAATATTCAGTTCAGTGCCTGATATCAGCACATGTTTTGAATGTGAACAAATTTCTTATTTTCAATTAGATATTTTGAAGACGATGAAGAGGAGTCCAGCAGTAACGTGGATCTGCCTTACATCCCAGCCGAGAACTCACCCACACGACAGCAGATGCAATCAGGTGGTGGTTCAGACAGTGAAGATGACCCATTGGATGCCTTCATGGCAGAGGTTGAGGTGAGTAGAAATTTCCAGTGAGGCAGAGACAAACTGGATATATTTGCAAATGCTCTACCTTTAAAAATATCTATTTTTTTCTGTTTCAGAACCAAGCAGCTAAAGACATGAGGAAACTGGAGGAAAAGGAAAAGGAGAAAAAGTCAGCCAAGTAAGATTCTGCATTTGCTTATCTTTATGCTATTTTAGGTGTTGGGCTTTAAAGAAAATTATTTTACCAGGAAAAAAGCAGATTACCCACAGTTGATTAATACTTTATCAATCATGTCAGATTATCATATTTAAATTTGTAATTTTAAATGCAGCATCACTTGGCAAAAGCTGTTTAACTTTATACAGACAAATTTCTTTCAAATTTCTCCAAGAATTATCACAAAAATAAATAAATCCAGCAGTGCCTTTACTGGCTAAAAAGATACTGTGAGGTAAGCAGATTGACCTTACTCATAGTGGGAGGTGGGCTGTCTTTGGTGTATGAACGAGCCGCAGGGAAGTTTTTTTTTTCTCCGCTTGTCATTTCAGGGGTATTCGTGATGACATTGAAGAAGAAGATGAGCAAGTGAGTGAGCCCTCCAAAGTTTTTAATCCACTACACTGCTGGTCAGGGAGGTGTACCCTCTCTAATCTTATAAAGCCTCATGCCTTCCCCTCTATTACACCAGGTTGCATATAGGATCAATATTGTTAAGTAAATTTTGTTGCACACAGTATTCTTGTTTGTAATTGTTGAGTTAAGATTCTTCTGTGGATGGTAAATTTTCATTCTGTAATAAAACTGAAAGTCTCTTTAGGTTTTTGTCAGTTTATCAGTCTGGAGACTGTAGTAAGCAGGACGCCAGCTCACCTTTTCACATGGAATGATGTAATCTCTGCAGGAAGCTTATTTCCGCTACATGGCAGAGAATCCCACTGCTGGGCTGATGCAAGAAGAGGAGGAGGAAAACATTGATTATGACAGTGATGGGAATCCAGTACCTTCTACAACCAAGAAAATCATCTTGCCGCTTCCTCCTATTGACCACTCAGAGGTAGAGTTCGCAATTCTGATTGAAAACGTCAAGTTTATTAGTGTTTTCTCATTTGGGATCATTACTTTTGAGTATTTGTCATGTATAATAATATTTTTGTAAGTTTTGCTGCTTGTTTTGGAATTTTTCATAGATTGATTATCCACCCTTTGAGAAAAACTTTTACGAAGAGCATGAGGAGCTCAGCAACCTGACTGGAACTCAGGTGTTGGAGTTGAGGCAGAAATTGAACTTGCGAGTAAGTCCATTATTAATTTCATGCATGTGACTATAAAGCGATACACATGTAGTTTTCTCTGTCTGGTGGTTTATTTTGATTTTATCACCAATATTACCATCAACAGTGGCTGTGAAATGAAGGTTGTGTTTTTTTTGTTTCTTGCTTATTGTTTTGTTCTTTCTCAGGTATCTGGTGCTGCCCCTCCAAAACCTTGTACCAGTTTTGCCCACTTTGGCTTTGATGAGCAGCTAATGCACCAAATTCGGAAGTCTGAATACACTCAGCCCACACCGATTCAGTGCCAGGTATAGTGCAAGTTAATCTTTCAATAGCCACATGATGGAAAAAAAATTGAGGTGTTATTTCATGGGGAATCTGTTTTTTAGGGTGTCCCCATTGCGCTGTCAGGACGTGACATGATTGGTATTGCAAAAACTGGCAGTGGCAAAACTGCAGCTTTTATCTGGCCAATGCTGGTTCATATCATGGACCAAAAGGAACTGGAGCCTGGGGAGGGACCCATTGCAGTCATCGTGTGCCCCACCAGAGAGCTTTGTCAGCAGGTAAGAAATTGGAGGATATATTAGTATCTTTTGTCACGGATATTTTCAAAAATACATTGTCAAGAGAGTTTGCTCACTAATGTGTGTAACTGTTTATATTTGCTAGATCCATGCAGAATGTAAGCGTTTTGGGAAAGCCTACTCATTGCGTTCAGTGGCTGTATATGGAGGAGGCAGCATGTGGGAGCAGGCCAAGGCTTTGCAAGAGGGTGCAGAGATTGTGGTGTGCACTCCGGTAAGAACCTTTTATAATTTTCCTGGTTTTAAAGGATAAAATCTTTGTTGGACTGTTGCAAAATAAACATGAAGTTCACTACATATGTGTATTTGCACAGGGTCGTCTGATTGACCATGTTAAAAAGAAGGCCACATCTCTGCGGAGAGTAACATACCTGGTGTTTGATGAGGCTGATCGAATGTTTGATATGGGCTTTGGTGGGTTAGCGCTATCATTGCTGCAGCAAAGATTTTGTGCTTTTTTTTTTTTTGTATTATTCAAGTAA